>JAMPIV010016277.1:0-143239 GCA_024509875.1 Oreohelix idahoensis
ATGTATGAAAAGATTATGAAATGATATATTATTTTGATTATTAATGGATATGGTGATTATTTATTGTTTTTAAAAAGAGAAAGTTAATAATAGATTGTGTGGTATATTTCACCTCATTTAATGATTTTCTTAAATTAATATTTCAACTTTCTTATCACATTATAATATCAAATAAAATGTCCTTCATCTCCATCAATACAAGTACAAGTTCTCTCCTATCCTATTTCTCTTTCTTCAAATATATTCTCCAGGATAGTCACTGATAGAACATTTTTTCTTTCCCCTTCTTAATCTACTAACTATAATTTGCTTCTATCCCCCCCTTCTACTGATCCCTAATCAGAAGGCTGACGTTACCCATATCTATCACCACATCAACTAAACTTACTCAGCCTGACTTCCCATCATCCTAAAAACAGTACCTTTCCCCCCACACACACAAACTCTGACATCATCACCTCTCCTGTTTAAACGGGGGGCAGGCAAGAAACTTCCATCACCATCAATGTGCCGTTAAATCTTTCCACTTGGCCGTTCCCATGGGGATGATACACACTACAA
This sequence comes from Oreohelix idahoensis, assembly GCA_024509875.1. Classification (NCBI taxonomy): domain Eukaryota; kingdom Metazoa; phylum Mollusca; class Gastropoda; order Stylommatophora; family Oreohelicidae; genus Oreohelix; species Oreohelix idahoensis. Next base: position 562 of record JAMPIV010016277.1, read on the forward strand.
TGGAAGTGTTTGGCCTGGAAGATCCTGAAAACTTCTTCAGTTAGTTTCCCCTTGAACTGAGAGCCATTATCAGTCAAGATTTGATTGGGAAAGCCTAACCTTGTGAAAATTGTGAGCAATGCCTCTGCCACATGTTTAGAATCAATCGATGACAGGGCTACTGCCTCTCCCCACATAGAACAAGTGTCCACCAGAGTCAGAATGTAGCTGTTCCTTCTCTTGGTTCGGGTGAGAGGTCCCACAAGATCCACGGCAACTCTCTCAAAGGGTGTTCCCACTATGGGCATTTCCCCCAGAGTTGCTGGTGCAGTCCAATGTTTAGGTGCTACTCGTTGGCACTCTGGACAGGATTTTACATATCGTTTGATATCTTCAGTTATTCCTGGCCAGAAATAGTGACAAGCTATTCGCTGTCCTGTTGCGCTGATTCCCATATGACCACTGAAGGGAATCGCATGCCCTAGTTCCAACACTTTAGTCCTATATGAAGTGGGAAGGACCAGCTGTCCGTGACCATTGGATTCAGATCCAGCCTTCCTATATATCAGTTTGTTCTTCATATAAAACTCTCCCTTGCCTGGAGGTGTATGAGATTTGGGCAACTTCTTGAAACATGGCTTGAGTTTTTGTCCTCAGCCTGTGCCTTCCTCATCTCATCTGGGTGAGTATTTATGGATTATCCTCCTCCTTTTTTGACTGTGATCTGGTCTGCACTGTTGCCAATATCACAGGTCTCTTGGGATTCCCCAAGAAGACATATCTACACCCCAATATCAGAGGGTAGATTGGCTCATTTATCACTGCTGCTTTTATGATTCCTTCCACATATCGCGTTTTCACTTTTATTCGGGCGACGGGAAGTGTCATGGTAGCTACATCCTTGGTTGCAGTTTGAATCTCCACTGTTTCTGTGGTGTATTGATCGGCCTGCACCAGGTGAGAACTCACAACGGAATCGTAATCTAAACCGGTATCATATAAACACCTTATAGTGACACCATTACAGATGACATCTTCACACACTGGGGGTGGTATGGTTCCTGTAATTCTTCAGGTTTGACCTTCTTTTCCTTTTTCCCCGATGTCATAGCAGCAAAATGAGGAGGTTTCCTTCTACAATGGTCAGTGTCATGATTGTTCATCTTACAATTTTTACACCACCTTTTTCCTTGGTTGAAAGATTTTCTTTCATCATATTTCCTTTCATCGAATTGTGGGAATTTATTTTTATTTTCATACCGTGGCCTATCAAATTGGTGCTTACCTTTGTTTTGATCCCTAGGATCAAATTTATTAAAGTTCTGTGGGCCCTAAAGTTATCCACTTGTTTCTTTTTATTACCTGTTACCTCTGCTTGAGCTGCTTGATACCTTTCAGCAACATTTAGCAACACACCCAGCCTCTCTGCACCTTGTTCCATGAGAAACTTTCTCAGGTCTGGAGCCATGGACTCTCTTAATTGCTCTATAAGGACCATTTCCTTAAGATCTTGGGTTTTCCCCAGAGAAGTCCATTTCTCCAAGTATGTCTCTATTCGTGCAGAGAACTGTGATAGGTTTCACCTGACAGTAGTTTAGCATTCCTAAATTTTTTCCTATAGAATTCTGCATTCTTTTCATACCTTAACAAAAGAGCCTGCTTTAGCATGTCATAATTTTCCTGATCACCTCTGCTCATTTTTTGCAAAAACTTCATAAGCTGCCCCACGAAGTCCCTGAGATAACTTTAAGCTCCACCTTTCTCTCTCTCTAACCCATACGTGGTAGCTAATAGTTCATACCTATTTAGGTAGCTCTCTATATCATCGTCTTTCTCAACAAAATGATCTAAATGAAAATTCATAGCTGAGGTTGAGGCTCCTTGGCTAGCAGTGGCATCAGAGGCAAAGGGACTGGCACCATTTTTCAGGAGCCTGGCCTTGAAACTCAAACTCCCTTAGTCGTAACTCATGTTCCCTTTGTAATCTTTTGCTTCCTTTCTTAATTTCTTCTCGGCTTCCCTTTCCGCAAGTCAATTTTCTTTCTTCTGCTTCCATTTCTGCAATCACTCTTCTTTCTTCTGCTTCCCTTCCTCCAGCTAATTTCTTCTCTTCTCTTTCTGCAGCTAATCTTCTTTCCTCGGCTTCCAATTTCTTAGCCTCAGCCTCAATCTGCAACCTCTTAGTCTCAGCCTCAGCCTCAAATTGTAACTTCTTAATTTCCCTTTCAGCCTCTAACTTTCTTTCGGCTTCAAACCTTCTTCCTTCGCGTTCAATAAATTTGTCACATTCCGTAGTGACATAGGCAACCATAACTTGCCCATCTAATCCTAACTCTTTTGCAGTCTCAACAGCAGCAGATCGAAATTTGGCCAGGTCCGCCATTGTCTATCAGGTAAATTTATACAATGTCTAACCAACAATTCAATCTCTAAATATATATCTAATGGACAACACAGGCACCGTGAGCTCAACCTTATTTAATTCCACCCAAGGATACCTTTTTAATTCTTATATTCCCTGAAGTGAATTACCCCCAATATTTTTAATAGGGAAAGATTCAAAATCCCAAGAGCGAGACCCCCATATATGTGGTGAAGTGGGATGTTATAAATATTTATAGGGGACTTAGTGTACTGACTGAGATCAGCTGTGAAGGTATATATATCTAATAAGAGTAGTGTATTATATATAACCTTACTTGCTGCCACATATGTATACCTCAGTCAGAATTATTCTGGAATAGTGTGATGACTACGTTGTATGTCTAGGGTATGTGTATGATGAAGTGTAAGTCATAACAACAACAGACAGATAAACAATTTAATTTATTCCACCACACTTGACAACACTGTGACACTCACATACATAAAACACTCTACAAGGATATCTTAAAGGCGTCACTGATAACTTTTCAAATAACAATATGTATTCAGTGCTGTCATGAATGTATATGTGTCCTGATTCAAATACAAAGGGAACCAGGAATCACAATCAATTTTAATTACAAGTTATATGTACAGAATTTATCAATATGAATATTGTAGTGACATATATTATTAAAAGTATCCTATGTGTGTCAGTTGTGTAGTAGGAATATGAGGTAATACTGGTTTTGTTTTGTTCAAGCTCTGTTGGTATTTGTCATCATGACTTCAATAGTTTGTCTTTATTGGAACTAGTATTGGAGATGTTCTCAGTTCCTGATATTAAAACAATTTACTTTCCCTCTTAAGTTTATGTTACAATGTTATTTTAAGAGGGGGGTACATAAAGTTGAGCTCAGCTGGCCACATCAGCTTATCTTGCGTGATGGCGGCAGGAAAAGACTCCTCTGCTCGATTTCTCCCCTGGGCTCTGGAGACACCTCACTGATAGCTAAATGGACCAAGGAGTATGCTGTCCGACTCTGGATTCAGCAAAGCTCTGACCAGGTGCTGCTCAATAACGTCAAGACCACGGTCCCTGAAAACAAGAAGGATGTACCTTCTACTTCATAACTAATTGATACTCTAGTTCTACACTGAGCACAATACATCACAAACATTGAGTTCAGAGCGTTAGGCCAACTGTCAGCTTCATCTGAAATACTTTATACCAGTATTAACCTCCTTAATGGTTACTACGCCTCTGCACTTCCAGCATTATTTCTGTCTAATCAATAATCTAGGTGTCAGTGTACTGTTTGGCCATTCCATGCAGTTTTACTTTCCTCCGACACCTTCTGTTCAGGCTGGAGCATTATAGGCTTTACATCATGTTTGCTACTGAACTACACATAAATACAGGCATAAATTAACAATTCACATTCAATTTTCATTAAAAGATACTGAATGTTTCAAGCTTACCACAATTCATGGAAATAAACACAGATACGTTGACTAGCAATGAATTCTGGCACAAATACTGGCACAAATTCCCATCTGCTTATGTTCCAGGCTTTTATTTAGCAAAAATAAGAGCTGGCTTCAACGCACTGTTGCTTTATCAAGCTTATTTGAACTAGTGGTCTCGAACTAACGCTCCTAAGTGAGTATATCAGCGAGTCTGGCCAATGGAGCCACGTTTCGACAAGTGTTTGAAAAAAATTTTAACTTCCTACGTCTCCCCTAACAACCAAGGATAGCATTTATAGTCCGACTAATCGTGTTTAGCCTTACATATCATTCCAGCCAATCAGTTCAAATGTAACTTGTGGCCCATTTCCCGTACAATGGTGGTTTAAAAAAAAATCTACCACTGAGCGATTCTGATTTTGGGTGTTGTCTGACAGCACCATCATTTTATTTTGGCTATAACTTGTTAATTCCTAGACTATTTGCATAACGTTGTACATATTCTTTGTCAGCAAACCCTAAGGAACCCAAATATATATATTTAATAGAGCTAATATGCTGCGTTCAAAATATGCAATTCCTTCTACCTCCTGTTTCGAAGATGTGCTGTCTGGGTACTGTAATGTTTTCAAACGTAAACCCATCTAATGTTATCTTTTCTAATAAGAGTTTTTCAGGATTTAAAAACCTAACTCTGGGAAGGGTAGTGAATTTATCACTGTCCGTCCGAAAAAGTTAGTGCATGTGGCCTATGGCTGTATCGGGATCTCTTCTGAGGACATTAGCCGCCGACCGTCAAAGCAGTCAGTGGCCATCACGCCTAGTGGGAGTCTTGTAAGGGCAACAACAAATAGGGCCACAGCTCCAGCGTCTGCCAGCTATAATGGTGTGCATGTCCTCTTGCTTGCTCCGAGTAAGTAGATCTTGGTTGGTGATGGTATTCAGCCAAAAGATTCGGTGAATTTTTCTTAGGCATGTTGTGTTCAACAAAATAGACCTTTAAAAAACATAGATCTTCAACGAACATAGACCTTCAAAAGAATATACTTTCAACAAACATAAACCTTCAACAAACAGACCTTCAACAAACACAGACCTCCAACGAGCATAGATATTCAACAAACATAGACCTTCAACGAGAATATACCTTCAACGAACAAAGACCCTCAACAAAGACTTTCAACAAACATAGACCTTCAACAAACATAGACCTTCAACAAACATAGACCTTCAACGAACATATACCTTTAACAAACATAGACCTTCAACAAACATAGACCTTCAACGAGCATAGATATTCATCAAACATCGACCTTCAACAAGCATAGACCTTCAACAAATATAGACCTTCAACAAACATAGACCTTCGACAAACATAGACCTTCAACAAACAGACCTTCAACCAGCATAGATATTCAACAAACATAGACCTTCAACGAGAATATACCTTCAACGAACAAAGACCTTTAACAAAGACCTTCAACGAACATATACCTTTAACAAACATAGACCTTCAACAAGTACAGACCTTCAACAAGCATAGACCTTCAACAAATACAGACCATCAACAAACATAGACCTTCAACAAACATAGAACTTCAACAAACATAGACCTTCAACGAGCATAGACTTTCAACAAACAATGACCTTCAACAAACATAGACCTTCAACAAACATAGAACTTCAACAAACAGACCTTCAACAAACACAGACCTTCAACGAGCATAGATATTCAACAAACATAGATTTTCAACGAACATAGACCTTCAACAAACAGACCTTCAACAAACATAGACCTTCAACAAACATATCTTCAACAAACACAGACCTTCAACGGGCATAGATATTCAACAAACATAGACCTTCAACGAGAATATACCTTCAACGAACAAAGACCTTCAACAAAGACCTTCAACAAACATAGACCTTCAATAAAAATAGACCTTCAACGAACATATACCTTTAACAAACATAGAAATTTAACAAACATAGATATTCAACAAACATAGACCTTCAACAAGCATAGACCTTGAACAAATATAGACCTTCAACAAACATAGACCTTCAACAAACATAGACCTTCAACAAACATAGACCTTCAACGAGCTTAGACTTTCAACAAACAATGACCTTCAACAAACACAGACCTTCGACAAACATAGAACTTCAATACACATTGATCTTCAACGTGCAAAGACCTTCAACGCATATAGACCTTCAACGCACTTAGACCTTCAACGCATACAGACCTTCAACGCACACAGACCTTCAACGCACACAGACCTTCAACGAGTATAGACCTTAAACGAGCACAGACCCTCAACGCACATAGACCTTCAACAAACTCACGCCAAGTCCTCCTGTTGCGTGTAATCAGCTCAAGGTCGTAAAAGGTAAAAAAGGTAAAGGAACCCGTTACACGCCCATTGAGGCATATTGGGAATATGGTGTTAGGCCCATATTATCTTGACCGTCGGCACACTAGGGGTGATGTGGTCGGCATCACGCCGGCCGCCTTAACCTTCCCAGAGTTGCTCTGGTACCCATTTGGGGCTGGGTCGACCCAGGAGCCGTTTGTGGCCTAAAAAATTCCCACCTCATCGGGGGATCGAACCACAGACCACTGCGCTAGGAAGCCAGTGCACTAACCACTATGCTACCGCGGCTCCCTCAAGGTCGTGTTATGTGCTAAAGTTTTTCTGGCTGAAAGTGTCTACAGTATTGCCTAGCCGGCCCCCTGCCCAACCCTCCTTATGAGACTTTTTTAAAAGACATATAAAGACATGTTTGATGGGTAACAATGTTACTATTCTTTGCATAAACAATACTTGTGCAGTAAATTGGCCGAAATGATTTTATTTCCCGTTGGGCACCGACAGAATTCCCGTTTTTATAGTTCGTGATTTTAGCCCAAATCTCGCTTCCAGAACTTGTTTCTGTCCCGAATTCGGCATATTTTCAATGCTAGTTTATGAATCGAAAGACGCATGAGGAGCAAAATTCCTTGCAGCTGTTGACAACTACTTCTAAAAGATACAGCGTGATCATGAAGCAATGCATCGTGTAGCAGAAGTAGATTATGGGAATGATTCGACGCTAATAAATGAAATAGAAAAAACTTTCTGAGAACAAACCTGATCAACAGAACAATCATGTGGAGCGCTTGCATCGAATTTTTTATCAGACAACTGCAATAACATAACAATAATAAAAGGTACACGTCTATTGCTATATTAACTATATAGCTGCTATATTAACTATATAGCTGCTATATTAACTATGTAGCTGCTATATTAACTATGTAGCTGCTATATTAACTATGTAGCTGCTATATTAACTATGTAGCTGCTATATTAACTATGTAGCTGCTGTATTAACTATGTAGCTGCTATATTAAATATGTAGCTGCTATATTAACTATGTAGCTGCTATATTAACTATGTAGCTGCTATATTAACTATGTAGCTGCTATATTAACTATATAGTTGATATATTAACTATATAGTTGCTATATTAACTATATAGTTGCTATATTAACTATATAGTTGCTATATTAACTATATAATTGCTATATCGTCCCATAGTAGATACTGCCGTAGAGGACAGAAGAGTTAGAGAATTTACTACAGTAGGTCACAGGTTACTGAGTTGGGGTTACCAGTTCCCTTCCTCACTGCCTTTGCCTTCCCTTACTCACGAAAAGAATCAGGTGCCAACTTGCATCTCGGTACAGTGTAACGTTGCTCTAAATACGAGTAGTTTTGGTTATTTAAAATTATTATATGAGTAAGAGTATGCCAGTAAAGAGTTCTGACCTTACCAGTAATACCCCAGTCTTAGAAATAAGCACTGGTGTATTGTTATCATGAAAATAGTCAGACTGTGAAAACCCTGGCCCAGTTGGTAAGAAGTAGTACCAGGATTTTAGGTGTCTCCTCCCTGTGACTATCTTATGATTACTTATATTCTAGGGGATAAGTAAAAGGTACATTCACTGAACCCACAAAATGGAAAAAGTGAATAAATCCTCAGGTACAGTTAAAATAGTTTAATAAATACACTAATATTCTATTTCTACTAGTTGGAAAAGAGTATACACATATATATATAAAAATATTCCCACAATTACTATTATTGTCTGTTTAGACTTCAAGATCTTAAAGGATAAAGTTACTGAAATCACTGTTATTAGTCCTTTGAATTTTAGGATAACTGTCATCAGTTGACTGAGTTTATGTATGGTTACTTATTGTTTTCAACTATTGGCTGTTTCACATGTATAGGTGGTCAGTGTCAAACAGGACACTTATCTTTCCAACTTGATACTGCTGAAACTGTCCTTTGCTGGTATCAGACTTGGTAGGCCCAACAGTAGGGATGCCAATGACCAGTTGAAGTTCACTCTTTGGGGTCCTGCACTTTTGTGGGATTGCCTCGGGTAAACTGCACCGGCTTCTGATACTGGACAGTCTGGTTTGAGTTATTTCATGGAACCTGTAACATATCAGCCTTGGCTAGTATCTGGCTAGACTTGTAGCTGACTAGCACAGATGTCAGACCAGTCAGTCATCAGATGTCACCGTTATACAATCATAGTAAGTAAGGACATCATTTCAGTGATATAGCATTAATATTAACATTTCAATTAAGTATAACTGACTAGCACATAAGTCAGACAAGTCAGTCATCAGGTGTCAAAGTTATACAGTCATAGCAAGTAACATCAGTTCAATGATATAGAATTAATATTAACATATCAGTAATAAACATCATCTGGTTTAATCCGCTCCTATACATCCCTTCATATTCTATAACTTGATCCTTCCAAATCATATCAAGTACAAATTCAAATCTGATGCTATCTTAGCAACTACCCAAAATTAATACATAAAATAAATAAAGTGAGTGACCACGTGATCAGGTTGCTTTCTACTAAAACTGGCTGTAGAACACTCCAGTTTACCAGCTGTAAATGGGTACAAAGTTGTGCGCTCGAACTAGGGAAGGCAAAGGCAGCGAGGAAGGGGACTAGTCACCTAACCTCGTAAAAGCGGTATCTTCCATGCTGAAGCTTCTAACAATTTATTTCCCTAAGACAATCTCTGGTCATGGGACTGCCTTTATCTTCGTAAGCGATAATGCATTTAATATCGACGAGATACAGCATTAAATATAATAAATATTTTCTATTTGGCTGTGGGGCTAGTTTTGATACGTTTTTGTACAAGCAACCATCTTCCACTAAGCACATGAATAAATCATATTAAAATAATAATACGTTATATCAATGAATATTATACAGGCATATTTTGTGAATTCTAAATGAACCTGTAATACAAAATAAAAGAAATTATTATACAGGATAGCTATCGTAAATTCGCTTACCCTCAGACTCCAGACACTTAGACTGAAATTTTCTGGCGATCCGCTCACACTTCAGATGGATTTAGAGTCGTGGCGTTATCTGCCCTCAGTCTTGTCTCAACCTCTTGCGTTGTGTATCTCTCTCAGTTTTACCGAACTGCTCTATATACGACAGCGCGAACGTATCGGAGAGCAGATACGTCACAGCCTAAGACTAGACCTGAAAAAATCCTTCCCGAACCGTGATTTCAGCCGATCTGTGCGTCGACTGAAATTTTGCCTTTCTCATTCTCAGCATATATAATATCCATATTGTTCCATCTTATCTAGTTTTATACAGCTGATAAAACTCTATCTTCCTATCCATGTAAATTCCCAAACTGTTATTTGTTGATTTTAATATTTCGAACAGAAGTGGGTTTACCAGCTGTTAGCGTAACTGTGGGCAGCCGAAATACGCATATATCTCCGTAAATGAGAACTTCCTACCGTTCCATCTTATATGCAGTTATACACCATCCTTCCCTGTACTGAAATGTAAAATCCTTTTCATACGGGTTCCCTTCTATTTTTAATTATTGTTGGCGATTCCCTCTGTCCGATACACGTTTCGCTTATACGCCGCCATTTTGAAAGCGGTCGTTCGATCGTAGACGGGTTTATAAGTCTAACTGAACTCATTTGCAATGACTTGAAACCAATTTCGCGACATAGCTCCCCCATATTTTAAGCTGGATGATATCTAGCTTAACTATTGGGTACAAGACAATTGCAAATCGACCATTCCGAGGTTAGTTTTCCTTCCTTCTATCCTCCTCAAGCTCTGTGGGATGACGACTAAGAAAATCTGCGCCCACATTCTGTTTTCCGGGAATATATTCATCCTTTACTATCTCTCTCCTTCCGGTTCGGCTTTTCATCCAGGCTCTTACTGCTGGTGAAACGGGGTCGGTAGGTTTCCCATGAAGTTTACCGCCCTCTTTTCGTTGATAGTTGGATGTGGTTTTCCCTCGCAAATCCGTAGGTTTTTGATTTTCGCTACGTGATTTGTTCCTTTTTTCCAGCGCATGGGGTTCAGACTGCATTGAACCTGTGTGGGATGTTTCCTTTCCCCTCCCGTGCAAATCTCGGGAGTACCCCTGATTGCTGGTTTGCTTGTAGATTTTTGATGAAGACTCTTCCGTCGACTTTCTGAATCTACATAGGTGCACTCTGGACAGGAATTTACATACTGATTTATGTCTTCCGTAATACCTGGCCAGTAGAACTGGGTGGCTATTCTTTGTTTTGTGGCACCATTACCCAGGTGTTCACTCAAAGTTGATATGTGTCCCCAGCCTATAACCTTATTCCTATAGGTGGATGGTACAACAATTTGACCATGACTTTTCGTCCCTCTTCCAGCTTTCCTGTACAAGAGTCCATGTTCCATATAGAAATGTCCTTTCCTTGGAGCTTTATGTGTTTTTGACAATTTGCCAAAACAAGGCTTCAATGTGCTGTCTGCTTCTTGAGCCCGTTTCATTTCAGTCGAATGAAATTTTAAGTTGGTGTCCCTCTCTATGTTCCTGGAGTCAGACCTGGTCTGGGTTTCTGCCATAACCATAGGTTTTACAGGGTCTCCTAAGAAAACATATTTACGCCCCAACATTAGGGGGTAAAAGGGATCATCTATCACAGCTGCATTTATCTCCCCTTCCACATAGCGACAACTGACATGAATCTTTGCTATGGGTAATGTAAGGGGTGATGTTCCTTTTAGTGGCCCTTGAATGTCTACTGTTTCTGTGGTGATTTGTTCAGGGCACACCAGAGATGCACACACGACTGCGTCATAGGACAAACCTGTGTCATACATTCCTGTGACTTGTTTTCCATTCACAGTCACTATCTCCTGGGTAGGTGGGTGATGGAGGCTATTCTGACCCACAGTCAGTTCCTTCCTAACAGAAGTCCTCACCTGTAGACATGCAGCATGATGAAGGGGTTTTTTCCTCCCACATTCATCCGTGTTGTGGTTGCTCATCTTACAAAATTTGCACCACTTAGCTCCCTGTTTATAGGGTTTATTTTCCTGAGTCTGAGGGTTCTTGTCCTTATTATCAAATCTTTGCTTGTTTCTGTATGGTTGATCCATTTGGTCAAAATCGGTATTCTGCGGTGGTGGCTTATATCCTTCTACCTGCTTCCTTTTTGTTCCTACCAATTCAGCTTGAGCTGCTTGGTATCTCTCTGCACATTTCACAGTGTCTTCCAGCCTCTCTGCTCCTTGTTCCATCAGGAATTTCCTCATTTCTGGAGACATGGAATCTTTCACTTGCTCTAACATAACCATTTCTTTCAGATCCTCGTAGGTTTTCTGATACTTACCTAAACTACTCCATTTCAACAAATACGTTTCTAGCCTAGCTGAGAACTGGTTATATGTTTCTCCAGGTAGAAGTTTAGAAGTTCTAAATTTCTTCCTATATGCCTCAGAGTTCTTTTCATACCGGATCAGTAAGGCTTGCTTTAGTATTTCATAATTTTCCTGATCTTCTTTGGGGAGTTTCAGAAACACATCATATGCAATACCTCTCAATCCCTGGGATAACTTTAGACTCCATTTTTCCTTTTCCAGTCCATATGTAGAGGCTAGCCTTTCATACCTATCCAGATACGACTCAATTGCGTCCTCCTTTTCAACAAATGGATCTAGGTGGAAGTTCATGGCCCCATTTGCTGGGTTCTGAAAAGAGCTATTCGCAGAATGAGGTGAGCTATTACCATGGGTGATAGTCCCAGCCTGAAGTTCAAGATCAAGCTGTCTCATTTTCAGCTCATGGTCTCTCTCTGCTTGTAGCCTCCTTTCTTCTCTCTCAGCTTCCAATTTCTTGGCTTCTCTTTCTGCTTCCAATTTCTTGGCTTCTCTTTCTGCTTCCAATTCTAATTTCTTGGCTTCTCTTTCTGCTTCCAATTTCTTGGCTTCTCTTTCTGCTTCCAATTTCTTGGCTTCTCTTTCTGCTTCCAATTTCTTGGCTTCTCTTTCTGCTTCCAATTCTAATTTCTTGGCTTCTAATTGCTTTGCTTCTCTCTCGGTGTACTTTTCACATTCCGTCGTGACATACCGGATCAGAACGTCACCATCCATGCCAAGCTCTTTTCCCACCTGCAGTGTAGCAGACCTAAATTTGACCAAGTCAGCCATGATGTATCTGTAGTCTAGTAGGGCAAGCGATCTTACTCCAACTAATTTACTACAATATAATTAACTTAGTTAAAATTAAAGTTAATTAAACTGACTTCACCATATATGAAACAGCTTTCTTTATCTGTACTCAATGGTACTCCTAAAAAATATAATTATTTCCTACTATGTTTACTCTTTCCAAAAAACAAATTTCCAAAACGAAAATTTCCTACACAGGAGAAATAGAAAGATGGCTCAGGAATATCAAAGATATATCCCGCAGACGAGCCCCCACTGTAGCGGGAGGTTATTTAAAATTATTATATGAGTAAGAGTATGCCAGTAAAGAGTTCTGACCTTACCAGTAATACCCCAGTCTTAGAAATAAGCACTGGTGTATTGTTATCATGAAAATAGTCAGACTGTGAAAACCCTGGCCCAGTTGGTAAGAAGTAGTACCAGGATTTTAGGTGTCTCCTCCCTGTGACTATCTTATGATTACTTATATTCTAGGGGATAAGTAAAAGGTACATTCACTGAACCCACAAAATGGAAAAAGTGAATAAATCCTCAGGTACAGTTAAAATAGTTTAATAAATACACTAATATTCTATTTCTACTAGTTGGAAAAGAGTATACACATATATATATAAAAATATTCCCACAATTACTATTATTGTCTGTTTAGACTTCAAGATCTTAAAGGATAAAGTTACTGAAATCACTGTTATTAGTCCTTTGAATTTTAGGATAACTGTCATCAGTTGACTGAGTTTATGTATGGTTACTTATTGTTTTCAACTATTGGCTGTTTCACATGTATAGGTGGTCAGTGTCAAACAGGACACTTATCTTTCCAACTTGATACTGCTGAAACTGTCCTTTGCTGGTATCAGACTTGGTAGGCCCAACAGTAGGGATGCCAATGACCAGTTGAAGTTCACTCTTTGGGGTCCTGCACTTTTGTGGGATTGCCTCGGGTAAACTGCACCGGCTTCTGATACTGGACAGTCCTCTTTGAGTTATTTCATGGAACCTGTAACATATCAGCCTTGGCTAGTATCTGGCTAGACTTGTAGCTGACTAGCACAGATGTCAGACCAGTCAGTCATCAGATGTCACCGTTATACAATCATAGTAAGTAAGGACATCATTTCAGTGATATAGCATTAATATTAACATTTCAATTAAGTATAACTGACTAGCACATAAGTCAGACAAGTCAGTCATCAGGTGTCAAAGTTATACAGTCATAGCAAGTAACATCAGTTCAATGATATAGAATTAATATTAACATATCAGTAATAAACATCATCTGGTTTAATCCGCTCCTATACATCCCTTCATATTCTATAACTTGATCCTTCCAAATCATATCAAGTACAAATTCAAATCTGATGCTATCTTAGCAACTACCCAAAATTAATACATAAAATAAATAAAGTGAGTGACCACGTGATCAGGTTGCTTTCTACTGAAACTGGCTGTAGAACACTCCAGTTTACCAGCTGTAAATGGGTACAAAGTTGTGCGCTCGAACTAGGGAAGGCAAAGGCAGCGAGGAAGGGGACTAGTCACCTAACCTCGTAAAAGCGGTATCTTCCATGCTGAAGCTTCTAACAATTTATTTCCCTAAGACAATCTCTGGTCATGGGACTGCCTTTATCTTCGTAAGCGATAATGCATTTAATATCGACGAGATACAGCATTAAATATAATAAATATTTTCTATTTGGCTGTGGGGCTAGTTTTGATACGTTTTTGTACAAGCAACCATCTTCCACTAAGCACATGAATAAATCATATTAAAATAATAATACGTTATATCAATGAATATTATACAGGCATATTTTGTGAATTCTAAATGAACCTGTAATACAAAATAAAAGAAATTATTATACAGGATAGCTATCGTAAATTCGCTTACCCTCAGACTCCAGACACTTAGACTGAAATTTTCTGGCGATCCGCTCACACTTCAGATGGATTTAGAGTCGTGGCGTTATCTGCCCTCAGTCTTGTCTCAACCTCTTGCGTTGTGTATCTCTCTCAGTTTTACCGAACTGCTTTATATACGACAGCGCGAACGTATCGGAGAGCAGATACGTCACAGCCTAAGACTAGACCTGGAAAAATCCTTCCCGAACCGTGATTTCAGCCGATCTGTGCGTCGACTGAAATTTTGCCTTTCTCATTCTCAGCATATATAATATCCATATTGTTCCATCTTATCTAGTTTTATACAGCTGATAAAACTCTATCTTCCTATCCATGTAAATTCCCAAACTGTTATTTGTTGATTTTAATATTTCGAACAGAAGTGGGTTTACCAGCTGTTAGCGTAACTGTGGGCAGCCGAAATACGCATATATCTCCGTAAATGAGAACTTCCTACCGTTCCATCTTATATGCAGTTATACACCATCCTTCCCTGTACTGAAATGTAAAATCCTTTTCATACGGGTTCCCTTCTATTTTAAATTATTGTTGGCGATTCCCTCTGTCCGATACACGTTTCGCTTATACGCCGCCATTTTGAAAGCGGTCGTTCGATCGTAGACGGGTTTATAAGTCTAACTGAACTCATTTGCAATGACTTGAAACCAATTTCGCGACAAAGCGACACCCTACCACTATGTTCAAAGCATTCGAATCAGTTAAATGAAGCAAATTTCAGCAAAAATTGAGAAAGAATAATTACAATGGGACGGAAAACGTTGTATTTAGGGGCAAAAACTTAATAACTCTTGAAGAAGCCTATATAATTTAAAAAGTATCACAAATCAATCTAAAATGTATTCTAGAGTTGTGACAAAACGTCTGAACATGCTCTTTTGTGTGATCTCTCACACCTTCAGCCCTCCGGCAGTATCCTTTCTTTTTCTTCAGTTTTCTCACTCATCGCTTTTATTTGGCATAAATCATGCCTTTTCATTTGGATTTTCACTATTTTGCTCTATGCTGTACATAGCATGGTGAAGTCTCTAACACGCCACTCCCCTATAGCAGTATTTGCTACGGGATTAATTCTTATCTTATTGTGCCGCATTCACGCTTCACGGAGACGTGTTAAGTTACGCCAGGTTATTAGACGGTCAGTGACAGTATTTTATCACAATATCGGTCTTACCATCTTTTCAAGCGACGAGGCGTGTTTATCCAAGGAGTGTTGAATAGAACCAGATTTGTTTGTCTGGCGAAACACATGATAACCCGTGCACGAGGCGGAACTTATGACATAAGCGCTTCCGGGTCATCCTTGCTACACCGACATTACCGTCTGTGTGAAACCTGTGGGCAAACAAGAGTGATATAATCGCTTCCGGTCACTGGGTTAAAAGTAATCAAGGATGTATTACATTTTAGACAATATGAGTCTACAAATGTGTTTGTGAGAGTGTATGCAAGACATCATATTACCATATATGGGAGATGTGACATTTTGCAAAATTTTTCCGTGCAGGAAATATTTTGAAAGTGCCACACCCGACCTATTTGACATGATTGGATCTTTCTGATTAGATTCATAACAAATTTGGAGGATAATATAGGCTGACTTTTCCGCAGTTTTATTTCTCTGTGAATTTAAAGCTCGCCAAGACAACATCCGACCTTCGCCAGAGTGAAGACCTAGATTTATAATTCCTAATTGTTATCCGGACTTTTTATTGGAGAACCAGATAAGACTTATAACGCCAGGAAATTTCTTTCAAATTTTAATAAGGAACGCCGGGACTAGGAAACTGAAGAAACACGGAGTCAGAAAGGGAATCTATTGTAGAATTACAGCATCCCAGACACGAGTAAGAGAACGATTCGTCTCTTTTATTCATCTGAGCAAACAAGTCTGTAGCCAGGATTGGCGTAAGTTGTGATTTACATTTCATTTTTTATTACTAACATGTGAACTAACATATATATGTATATATTACCATGTGAAGTTTAATGTGTTAAACTCGCTATTGGATGTCAAAGTCATTTGGTGCTGGCAACCTCAGTATCTAGACTGATGATTCATGAACCACCACTGCACGGGCTGGTGATTGCTTTATTGATAGTTTCGTAAAGAGAACTAAAAGCATAAAGTAGTTCCAGGTTCCCTATGGAGCAGGGAGGGAAAGATGAAAGAAATGATGTACATTCTAAGAATAAGACTTACATTTTCAAAGCAATGTAAATGTCCCTATAAACATTTTCACTTTAAAATTAATGTAAGTTTTCAAGCTTTAAACCAGTGTAAATGTCTATGTGAAAATATTCATTTTAATTAATAGAAGTTTCAAACTTTTCCATAAGAGTAAATATAAAGGAAACATAAATGAATTTATATTGTGAACACTTTTCAAACAGTGGAGATGTAAATGTAAACCATATTATATCTGTCCGTTTAACCTTTTTCATTTAAATGTCATGTAAAGCTAAAAGCTATTCTATTTAAAGGTAAAGGAAGTTTTATCCCGAAGGATTAAATGTAATTCTCATTGAGAGTAAACTCTGAGTTAAGAGAGATGGTGAAATAGAAGAGCGGGGACACATAACTATGTGTCGGAGAACGCCATACTCAGAATAGCGTTCTTTTCTATTCTTCTATTACAGTTATTGGTGGTACCAGCAGAACGTACTATTTCTGGAACAAGACGGGATCAGTGGCCTGTGCTTTAAGACAAAGGACGCACTGTGTAGACTTTTCTTGAAGTTTATGGGAGAAGAGCTACACCCGACAACCTTGACCAGAGACAAGTGATCAGTGTGAAAAGATAAAACCGTCATTGGCAGCTAAATTCAAATATATACTGCCACTTGAACTTCTTAACCATTTTCAACATCCACAAAGACGAGGATGATAGTTTTTTTCTTTATCCGTAACTATTCAACTTATTTTCAAACTGTTACAACTGAAGTGATTATTAAATTTGGTTATTTGTGATATTACAAATTTAACTTCGATTTGATCATTTTAAAGTTACTGCATGTTTGTCTCAGTCAATTACTACACACCTTCTAAACAGAGCTATGCTTGAAGAATAGAATTCCACTGAGTAAATCAGCGGTGGGGGCTTAACGAGCTAAAATAAACCATTGCTAAATTCTTCATAAAAGTGTCGGCAGATTATACAATTAACGTGCTTAGCGACAGCCAGCATTGTTTTCGCTTACCTGAATATCTTAGGAAGGCTCCAGTGTGATAGAAGCTTTACTACTCTTCTATCGACATTTCTGCCAAGAGTAATCTTGTGTAAATATAGACTCCATTTAAGCCTATATTAGATACTCTCTAGTTTTGGCCATTGTTGGACCACTACTGCAAAGCAGGGGAGGCAATACCGTCACAAGAGTCCACTTTACTGTGACTTTATAAGAAACTGATCATTGATTCAAAGGGTTGACACATAGTTGGCCGGCCGGAGAAAACGAAACCGGGGGCCGCGTCAGGTCCACGGGCTATAGTTTGTCGATCGCTGCTCTAGAGGAGTTTCGGGTATTTGGTCTATCTCCGGAACATTCACTATTTTGCCTAGTTGAGACAAGAAGAGTTTTTATAAGTGAATTCATTGCAAGAGTTCTGAAGCAGCGGGAACCCCTTTTCCTTTAATTTTTCTCTTAAGGCAGCAGGCAAGAAAAATTAAACTGCCCATGAGATTAACCCCACCTGAATTAATGCGACAAATAAAAGTTTTCATTAACCGCCAACGGAAAGTGCTGTTGCAGTTTCTTCAGTTAGACCTGTGGCTTCTGGGCATTCAAGTCCATATCAATTAATTAATATGGGCAATGACTAAAACCCACAAAAGCCAGATCCAAACCTCAGAAATGAGATATCTGAGGAAGGTGATTGAAGTAACAAGAAGAGACATGGTCCGCAACCAGACGATACGTCAAGGCCTAAAAACCCAACCCCTGCAGACCCAAGTAGAACAGTCCCAACTGAAATGGTTTGGCCATGTCTGCAGAATGGGAGAAGATCGGCTACCACGGCATGCATGGGAAACTAAGAGCCAGGGATCCAGACCTCCAGGACGACCCAGAGTTCGCTGGGAGGACAACATTAGACAGTCTTTGAAGGACCGAGGACTAGAATGGAACCAAGCCAGGAGGAAGACAGCTGATAGAATAGTATGGCGCTCTCTCTTACAAACCTCTACACCTCACAGTAGAAGAGGAAGAGTAAGTAAGTATCAATTAATGAATTACTACCTTTCAGCTGTCCGTAGAGCACAGGTCTTCCACAAAAACGTGCAAAACCCTACTATCCTATGCCATTCTTTCAAGTTTTTTTCCTTGCTTACTTTCATGTCTGCTTTCAATTATTTTCCACGTGTATGTTTTTTGGTCTTTCTCTATTTTCTCTACACTGAGAATTCTAGAGCAAGGACTAATTTGTAATGCTATAAATAATGTATTCGCTGGAACACAATTCTAATAAATGTCTTTTGCTTACTGGAAAATTGCTTCTGACAGATAATGCTGAAATCGATTGCTGATAAATGATAACTTCACATTATACAGGGTGTCCGAAAAGTTACTGTGCACTTGAATATACGGCAGACTAGAGAAGCGGTTTTAATGTGAGAGTTATCCGTTCTACCCTAGGCGTGACCTTGACAACAGACGAGAGCAATGTTCAGACATGTCTTGAGGCCCATGGTGGACATTTCCAACATCTGCTGTAGAAGAAACTGCTGCGTGGAACTGCAACGTTGTACGAGGTACTTTACTGCACAGTAACTTTTAGGACACCCTGTAAATGATACAATTCATTACGTATGCCTCTCTCTCTCTCTCTCTCTCACTCTCTCTCTCTCTCTCTTTCGTGTCCTTGTTTTGAAAGTATACAAAACTAAATGCGGTGAAAATCGTGAACTTCCACATTTCAAAAATGAAAATGTTAACCTCCTTCCCTCCCTGCCTCCCCCATCCTTCTTTTCTAAAATAAAAAAAAATAAAAAAAAAAATAAAAAAAAACTTTTTCATACGCTATCTCTACGCCTGGCAAGCTTGCATCTCCTCGTTTCGTTAAAAATCTCGATAACAGCCTTCGACCGACCTTTATAAAAAATAAACTCAGAAAGATTCAAAAGTTTACGTAACTACTTACCTCGAAGATCATAAGCTCCACATAGATTATCTGCATGCAGTATGAGCATAAAGAACACTTATAATAATGTATTATCTTTGCAGAAGCCATGAGCTTGGTGTTAATTAAGTGTATGAAATCCTCGAACTAAACTTATCACAGGGGACTTAAAATATCTTACGCCACGAAAGTTTTTTAGTAAATATACGCGCTGTGGTAGTCTTCAAAATATAAAACAGCCAATGTTCAGTCTATAAAATGAGACGAAACAAAGATTAAAATTTTAGTTTTGTCTCAAACTAGCAAATTGTGTAAAATTAGAAATAAGTTGGAAACAACAACATTTTATGAATTTTAAGAAATAAAGTAATGAGAGTGCGAATTGTATGACATATAAGTTACAAAGAAAAAAAAGGTAATGAGTGTCGCGACAAGTAGTTCATTGCTGAAAAAAAAAACCCAAAGTTCTGACCAGAACTCACAGGGATACAAGCAAATATGTTAATCATCTAGAAACTATGTCATAGTTTAAATAACAAAATATACCGCTCTAATAACACAAATATTTTAATTATCCAGAAACTATGTCATAGTTTAAATAACAAAATATACCGCCCTAATAACACAAATATTTTAATTATCTAGAAACTATGTCATAGTTTAAATAACAAAATATACCGCCCTAATAACACAAATATTTTAATTATCTAGAAACTATGTCATAGTTTAAATAACAAAATATACCGCCCTAATAACACAAATATTTTAATCATCTAGAAACTATGTCATAGTTTAAATAACAAAATATACCGCCCTAATAACACAAATATTTTAATCATCTGGAAACTATGTCATAGTTTAAATAACAAAATATACCGCCCTAATAACACAAATATTTTAATCATCTGGAAACTATGTCATAGTTTAAATAACAAAATATACCACCCTAATAACACAAATATTTTAATCATCTGGAAACTATGTCATAGTTTAAATAACAAAATATACCGCCCTAATAACACAAATATCTTAATCATCTGGAAACTATGTCATAGTTTAAATAACAAGATATACCGCCCTAATAACACAAATATTTTAATCATCTGGAAACTATGTCATAGTTTAAATAACAAAATATACCGCTCTAATAACACAAATATTTTAAATCAACGTTTGTTGATTTCGAGTTAAAGTTACAATCTGTAAAGTAGCCTTTATCTGCTTAGTCTCGATGTGGAAATTTTTGACCGTCAAATTTTATAACAATCGATTATTTTACACCTTTTACAAAAAACTATTTACTATCTCCTCACTTTGAGTGCGTCACAGGATTCTGCAAATTGAGGAAAGGCGAGGGGAAAGGGGGGGGGGGGGGGGGGTGTTAAGGGTTTACAGAGAAAATATTAAAATTTGTAAAATTCAAAACCAAAGAGCTTATCACCTGTGCACTGCTTACACACCTGAAACACAGCGGATAACTGGTTTTTTTTTTTTTTGGTTTTTTTTTTGTAGGGGAAGAATATTTTCTTCCTAAGTAAAATCAGACCGCATTGCTTTGTTGTTATTGTTGTTGTTGTTGTTGTGTGTGTATGTTTATGTCTTCCATTCATTATCACTCTAGGAGCATAGGCCTTGAACAAACTTATACCAAGTTTTCCTGCCCCGTGCCATCAGCTCGAGGTATTTCCTGTCTGTCTCCAGTTCTCTTCTCCACACGTTCATTGGTCTACCTCTCTTACCGTGAGGATTCCTATACAAGGACTGCCTTGTAATGCTGTCAAAGATTTCCTCAGTGTGTTCTTTCCACCTCCAGTGTTTTCTTCTCATCTCTTGTTCCACTGGCACTTGTGTGGTTCTTGTCATCAGTTCCATATTAGTGATCTTTGTTTGTTATACCACTTCAATGATATTCTACGCAAGCACCCATTTATGAACGTGTGAATCTTTTTGGTTGTTGTTTTTGTTGTTCTCCATTGTTACTGGTTGTGCATTTGCTGTTGTTGAATGTTTGCATACATGTCATGGGTTCGATCTTGATGTAAAGACATGAACACACCGTAACACCGCAGGAAAAAACTTGAATCAAATGTAGCAAAGACTGTTCAACGTTCAAAACATTTATTAACGTGTTCTTGGCAATGACGATCCATTCTACATTATTAAACAATGATCAGTGAGGTTTCCTTACATAGTCTTGGTCCGTCCTGGGCATAAATACTCAGGCAAAGTTGCCAATACTAATTTTCATAGTCCACGCAGTCTAACAGATACATCGTCGTTAAATTTGACGGCATTCATTAATAAAAAAAAAAATGTCACAATACTGTAATTCTCTTTAAAAAAAACCTTCCAATACGGGCAAATGAATATCACGCATCGATCAACATCAGATCGTGAAAACACTTTTGTGGACTTTAAAAATATCTCCATATCTTCTGAGCACATAAGACATACGTCCAAACACTATGACGGACACAGCCAAAAGAGATTGAAAATTAACTGTTAGCTTCAAAGGCAGACGATGCTTACGTCATACTTTTATTACAATAGACGTCATACTTTAAATAAATGGTGCGCTTTCAACATCAGTGCGTTATCGTGCCATCTCATCTTGCGCACAGCTATATCTTCCTACAGAACATACGCCTGTGTGCAAGAATGAGGTGTAACATCCATGTTTTAGAGCTATACAATAGGACTGACTTGACATTTGAGTTGAAGATTTTGATTTCTGTATTGGACTTGATTTATTTGTATCTCCATTTATTTCCCAATGTAATGAAAACTCTTCTAGGCTTTTGTATTTGTGACGATATATTTCCCCTCGTCAAATCAGAAACTATAGTTGGTGAGATTTGTCGAGTAAAAATGCATAGGATTAGGTGAGTCTTGCATTGTTATGTGGAGGCATATGTGATGCGTGATGCCATATGATGATGGATGGTATCCGCATGTCTGGTTTTGTGTAGTGTGCAGATGTGTTCAGTCAAAACAATGTTCATACAAAAATAACAGGGCAATCCACATAGGACGTCAGTAAACTCACGACATATAAAGTCAATGATTCTTGTAACAGCCGTTGACGTTTTTCTTCATTATTTATTGTGGACGCCACAGTGACAAAATGGTTACGCGAATATGTAGGCACATCAAACAGTCATTATCACAGCAACATTCAATACAGCAATAGACGGTAGACAGCATTACAATGATGAGTCAGATGCATGTTATATTTCATAGTGCTGTAAATGTAGTCAGGTGGAAAACTCCATCCTTTTCTATAACAGCCAGGAGATAACCAGATGTATGAGATCAGTTCACTCTCCTTAGTCTGACTTCAGCAAGACAGACACGTCTGCCGAAGTATAAATAATGTCCTCAAAAAATATCCTCTAGATAACAAAGGTTTTTCAAACCTAGTTCAGGTAACCAAGTAGCAAGTAATAGTCCTTGGGACCTGCATCAACCGATGCAGCACAATACAGCGACATGTGAGCTGGGAAAAAAACATCTCGTGACGACGACTTTCGAAGACAGGCTATGAACCAGAAATCGTTCACGACCAAAAATCGATAGAGTTAATGAAAATGTTAATTTACCTTGCCTTCCGGAAATACACAGAAATATTATGCCTCCCGGCATGTGCAAATACACTAGAGGTATTATCTCGAATAAACGAAATATCCATTAAGAGGACTACACATCCCTGACAGAACAAAAAATAGCGGAGATCCCCTCTTCAACGAGGCATCTCTTTCGCCATTCCAAATCGCTCACTCCACTAGTGGTGGGCGGAAACCGATCGACCAAAAAGCAAGACAAGTCATGCGCAGTCCAGCGCAAAATGACCACAGCTCAAACTTAACTGCATTCGATACCAACGCGAGAAGACAAATGCTTACCGAGAAAAGTAACTATAAATTTCAAGCAGTTGTTGCCCTTGCGTTATAAAATAGATATTGTAATAAAATGATGTTGCGAGAATTTATCACGCAACATATCACCACCTCCTCCCGATAAAAAAAAATGTGGAACATATTTTTTTTTTTTTTTAAATATCAAAGAGCATGCGATAAGCGGCTCAAAACGCACGAATTATGCGCTGATAATTAATTAAATTGCCTAACATGAGGCTAAATATAGAGTGTCTGGTGAGGATATACCTCAACAGAAAAAATAAATATGTCTCAAAAAATATTCACATCGGGGAGGTGTCACCAACACACATCACGTTAGCATGTAAACACAATATACGTATGCAAGTTACCATAATCATCATTAAACAGCATACTCTAATATTGTCTTTAAAAATGGATGTACAAATCTGATAGGAAAATTTAAATAGTACATTATTTGACATGTAATGACATAATTACATAGTAAAGTTAAACTACATGACGATCCAGGACATATGCTCTGGTATTCCGAGGGTAAGTACACAATCTAGAACTCGTCATGCTTGATACTAGTAAGGTAAGTCCTCAGCTCAACAATGACATTCTGAGAAAGTACAAGCAATATAATGCTAATTAATAACTAATATGCTTCATAAGGTACAATACATTATTAATAATTGTGGCTGTTTAGTAAACTAACGGCCCTTATATTAACTACTCAGTCCTCCTCTATCATCTTAAAAACGAACAGAAGAAGATGACAACAAAGCACGATAGTGTGTACATATAAAGTGAGTACAGATGTGCTAATCTATTGTAGTAATATAGGTGTGTTATGACTCTGTAATATATAGGAATATAGGACAGAAGTATTAGTTAGAGTCATGTGGGCATCTAGACAAAATGTCAGCCATCACATTATCCGCACCACGGATAGCTCGTACCGTGAAGTGAAAAGGTTGAAGAGCTATAGCATATCGAGTGGATCTCGAACTCTTCAAATTCTTAGTCTGAATAGCTGTAAGAGCTTTCTGATCAGTCTCTAGAATGAAATGTGCGCCCAGGAGGAATCTTTGTAGCTTTAGAATTGACCAAACCATCGCTAACAACTCACGGTCTAAAACCGAGTAGTTCCTCTCTGCCGCATTTAGTTTTCTAGAAATGTACATAACAGGATGCAGAGTATTTGCATATTCTTGCATCAGTGCTGCTCCAATCCCAGTGGATGAAGCATCACTTCGAAGAACAAAAGTCCTATCAAGAGTAGGTAATCTTAGGATGGGAGGAGAAGAAAATATATTCTTGATTTGGTCTAGTGAAGATTGGCATTCTCCAGACCAACGGACCAGATTAGGCGAACCTTTCTTCAACAATGTTGAGAGAGGTGCCATGATCGAAGATAAATTTGGAATAAATCTCCCATAAAAATTGAATTAAACCTAAGAGACTCCTAACTTGTTTCTTCGTTTTAGGAACAGAGATGTTCAGTATTTTTGAAGTATTGTGGTCTTCTGTCTTCAAGAGACCATGACCAACACGATGACCCAGGAAAGAGATTTCACCAAAACCAACAAAAGCTTTAGAAGGTTTCGCTGTCAAATTATTCTCACGTAGAGTGGACAGTAAGTCATATAACCCTAAATAGTGATCTTCCCAGGTATCACTGAAGAGACAGATGTCATCTAAGTATGCGATGACATCCGAACGATGTGACAGAATTCGACGCATCATGCGAACGAAAGTTGCAGGGGCGTTCATGAGACCAAAAGGCATAACATTCCATTGAAATAGACCCCTAGGTGTAGAAAAAGCAGTAAGAGGTTTGGCATGCTCTGCTAAAGGCACTTGCCAATAACCTTTAGACAAGTCAAGTTTAGTGAAGAATCTAGAATTAGAAAGTCTAATCAGTAGATCTTCTAACAAAGGCATCGGTTCAGCATCGAACTTTGTGACCTGATTCAATTTGCGATAATCAACACAAATTCGTATGTTCTTATCCTTCTTCCACAGCCGATAGGATAGTCTGGCGCTCTCTCTTCCAAACCTCTACACCTCACGGTAGAAGAGGAACGACTAAGTAAGTAAGTAAGTTATCCTTCTTCCGGACAATAACCATGGAAGAAGAATATGGTGAAGTCGATGGTTCAATTATATTTAATTGAATCATTTCATCCAATTCCTTTTCCACTTGCGACTGAAAGTGTATAGGAATAGGATACGGCCTAACCCTAATTGGATTATTGTCGGTAAGAATTATGTCATGTTCTATGACATCTGTGTGTCCAGGAATGTCAGTGAGAACATCCTGAAATGTTTGTAACATCGACGAGACTTGTCGATGTTCGTCACCAGAAAGATTAGGAGAAACAGAAACGTTTTTCCAAGATTCCGTGGAATGTAATGGAACCACCGGAAGGGGAAGATTGACATCAGAGAAGGTAGCTTCCTCATCCTGTATGACAGACAGGGATGAATAATGACCGTGAGGTGCAGGAGCATCATCCGTTGCCTGGAAAATAGGCAGCAAATAGTCCGGACGTTCGTGAAATTCCGAAAGCATGTTTATGTGGAAAGTTTTATGCTTTCCATCAATATCTACCACATAGTCAACATCGGAAATCCGAGAGACTATTGCATACGGACCTTTCCATGCAATAAGAAGTCTATTTTCCCTACTGGGGAGTAGGACGAATGCTTTGTCACCTGGACAAAGTTGTCGTAGACATCTATTCTTGTTAGCAAACTGTCTTGCCTTCTCTTTAGCAATTTCTGATGAAGCAGTTGCTAGCTTACATGCCTCAATGATCTTTTGTCTAAGAGCAATGACATACTCATATGAGGATTGAGTTTCATCGCTAATATCATCGGCAGTGATGAGATCGTGTAATAAAGACATAGGGCCGCGTGGACGCGCGCCAAAGACAAGTTCGAAGGGAGAAAATCCTGTGTGTTCATTAGGGACTTCTCTATAGGCAAAGAGAGCCGCGGGTAAAACCCTGTCCCAATCTTGAGGATGATCTTCAGTTATCTTACCAAGCAAAGTCTTGAGCGTTCTATTCAGACGCTCAACTAACCCATTAGACATAGGATGGTAGATACTACTGAGAGATCGTTCAATATGTAAGGTAGACATTACCTGTGACATAGTGTCAGATATGAGTTGAGTGCCATGGTCTGACAATATTTCTCTGGGGAACCCCAAGCGAGAAAATATCAACCAAAGAGCATCTGCGATATCTGTAGTAGATATGCTCTTAAGAGGAATAGCCTCTGGCCAACGTGTGCACATATCGACACATGTAAGGATAAACTGATGTCCTCTGGCCGACTTGACCTTAAAAGGGCCAATAATATCTATGGCCATTTTCTGAAACGGCCGAATAGGAATGTCAGCAGCCTGGATAGGCGCAGCATGTCGTGGTCCTCTAGATTTGACCTCCTGACATACCTTGCATGATCGGCAGTAAATACGAATGTCCTTATTGACAAAAGGCCAAAAGAAAGCCGCAAGGACTCTCGACTTCGTACGGGAAAAACCCATATGTCCAGCACATTGCGAGTCATGAGCATGTTGCAATATTTGCACTCTCATGCTCTTGGGAACAAGAATTTGCGAATGTGCCGACGTAGTCGAATCTTGTACCATACGTACAAGTACGCCGTTTCTCATTGCAATCCAAGATTTTCTATTTGTATCCTGATTCGGATCACCTTTCTTCGCAAGAACGAAGAATTTTTTTAAAGAAGGATCTTCTTCTTGCAATTTTATGAAAGAGTCACGAGTGATTACTAAGTGACTATCTTGGCTATCAACTTCATTATCACTATTCAGTGAAGTTTCGGGTGTTTGTAGAGCTTGTGCTCTTGTAACTACTGCATTTGTAGCTTGCATGGTATTATCTTCCCAAGCAGCAATCTGCTGTGGGGTACACTCCCTAACTCCGTGAATACGACCAATAATAAGGTCCGCAATAGGATTAGGTAAGAGACAAGCATGCACATCTCCAGTAAAGAAAGGAGTGGCAATGCGAATTACAGCAGTAGGATATTTTTCTAGAGTGCCGCCAAATGTGACACATTTAATAACCCTTCCTGTAGCACAAGATGGATCTACAAGCGATTGTCTAACACCAATTGTGGTGCATCCGGAATCGAAAAGTAGTGAGACCGGAGTATCATTAACAAGACCCTTATGTAGAATTAAAGAACCCCTCCCGTCATGCGCAACAGCAGCAGGAAGAGCGGGAAGTGGGTGACCACAACTCAAAGTAGTTATGGTACCCGGTTCGAATAAAGTACTGCATTGGGGGCATTTGTTTGCTCTCTCAAAGTCAAAAGCAGAACCAGTGACAGCGTCAAAGTTTTTATTATCAACAACATGATTACAGGCTCCCTCAGTTTCCTGTTGTACAGCATTAGCCTGCTGATATCTCTTTTTTTTTGTGTTGAGATCTACCCCGACTATTATTACCTCTGAAGTTATCAGAGTTATTATTATCTCTGCAGTTATTATTGTCTCTATTGTAATTGTTATCCTGGTTCGAATTCCAGTTTCCACGATTACTATCATGTTCACATTGATGCGAACATCTATTTGTTTGGTTCTGAGGTCTTCGGCAGGAATAACCTCTATTACCATATCCTCTTTTGAAATGCTTATAATTATTAGGATGATAGTAACGACCACTATCAGGTTGTCTCCAATTCTTCGAAGAAGAATCACCATGAAATTGGTTTCCATGATTTTGACAGAAATTACCGCTGCTCTTTCTATCAAAATTTTGTTGGAATCTACGAGCAAAGTTTTGACCATACGGAGCTGCCGAAGCAACTGGTAAACCTTCTTTCACCTTAGAGTTACCCATGGTTATGTGTGGGTGTGCAGTTACGTATTGGCAACAGAAATCTTCCATTTCTTTTATTGTTTTAGGTTTACGTTCATGAAGGAAAGCAAGGAAAGACTCATTGACAGACGACATGACTTTGTCTCTAAGTATTAAGTCCATAAGTCCTTCATAAGTTTTTTCCGTCTTAGATAGTTCAACCCATCGTGAGAAAGTAATGCGTATTCTTGCAATAAACTCGGAGAATTCAACTCCATTTTCAGGTAACATGTTTTTAAATTGTAGACGATAGCCGTCTTCGTTAAGCTGATATTTCTTTAACAGAGCGGCCCTGACAACCTCATAATTGTTCTTGTCAGGTTCATCCACCATATTTAATATACTTAGAGCTTTACCTGTCAGTATCCCTGATAACTGATAAACATATTTTGCTTTGTCTATGTTATGAGCTGTACATGCTTGTTCAAATCTGTCCAGATAGAACATTATGTCATCACTGGAAGGACTAAAAGTTGGCAACTTAATCTTAAAAGTATCATTATTAGCCTTACCAGAAGATGAACCCTTGTTTGAATCATTACCATTACTCATGTTCATCAATTTCAATTTTTCCAACTCTAAAGCTAAGACCTTTTCTTCATGTTCCATTTTTGCTTTCTCTTTCCTCTCATCAGATTCTCTCTGTAATCTTCTCTCCTCAGCCTGAGCCTCTATTTGAAGTCTTTCAGCTTCTTTTTCAAGTCTTTTATTTTCAGCCTCTTTTTCAAGTCTTTTATTTTCAGCCTCTTTTTCAAGTCTTTTATTTTCAGCCTCTTTTTCAAGTCTTTTATTTTCAGCCTCTAGCTGGAGTTTTCTTTCCTCAGCTTCTGATTCCCTTTTTTGTTTTTCCATTTCCATTTGGAATCTTTTTTCATCCACCTGCATCTGCAGTTTCTTTTGTTCAGCTTCCATATGCAGTTTCTTTTGTTCAGCTTCCATTGCTTTATCATATCGAGCAGTTGCAAATTCTTCTAACTTATCACCAGTCTTCCCAAGCAATTTACCCTGCTCAATAAAGTGCTCAAATGTAGACATGTTGTCTAACATATGAGTCCAAAACCTGAAATAATTAACTAATTTATTTCAAACCTAAGTGTAACAAGTCTTAATTAAGCACTTGTATATTCACATCACCTTATATTATCCCAGTCTCTGTGGGAAACAAGTCTCCAATCAAAGAACTTGTATATGAAATATCACCAATCAATTCTTGATCATAAGTGCACTTCTCATTCAATAGTGCACAACACTATTCATCATTCATTTATCATCAGTGTAGTAGTAACAGTGCATTAGCATAGCCCATTAACTAATTACTATAACTGTAAACAATGACTATGTAAACACATGCAGAATGTAAACATTGAAAATGTAAACAATGCAAACAATGTAAACAATAACAATGTAAACAATAACAAAGATCAGCAACAATACAAAAACGTTCGCAGAAATCAACTAAAAATAAAGCAGAAATTAATGAAATATCACAAAAAAATGTGACGATATCTACGATAGAATTAAACAAAATACATGACACCACAGTGTATAAACAAAAAATGTTGTATGAAACTAAATTATAGACAAGAGTAGGCTAACAAATACAAACAAATCAAAACAAAACTAAAGAATGCGAAATAATAACGAAAACAATATTAAAACATGTCATCACAGCTAACATAAATAGCAACAGAAGTCGCTTAGCAAATTCCAGTATCGGAAATTTGCAAACCCTACAGAAAACGCTCACAATAGACGACCTCTATGACGTGGCATAATCTAACGGAGACACCACCCAACCGAGAACCCGCTGAAATATAAACATATAAATATACAAATAACATATAGACATATAACATATAGAATGAGATGATACACAGAAGACTCAGCAGAAGTATAAGGGCACAGTTTACATACAAACAGGCCACTTAACTTATAGGCTTCCAATCGTCGAACAGCAGAAAAACGGATGTCAATCAACGTCCTAAAGAGCGAAGCTCCAACGATGATGGCACATCTGAACTGCTTCCACTGCTAACACGATGGTACTTGAGCTTCTGACATACTGTGTGTTGAGTTGTTTCGGCACTTGACCTTCTAATCCAAAAGTAAGTTGATGGAAATCGGTACTTGGCCTTCTTCAGAAAACAACCCGTTTCAACCGGCACTTGACCTTCACAAAAACGACAGCACTGGAACCTTGACAGCAGCAACTTGCTTGACTTGCGTAAAAGATAACAGCAGTCCGAGTTATCCGGCAACATGTAACAACGCCGGGTACTGTCAAATTCTTGTTTCCGTCAAAAAATTGAAATTTTGACTTTTACCGGGCAACGCCGAGTACTTTGAAAATTTTGAAGATGTTGACTGTCTTGAAGAATGTTAATTTCTTGAAGGATGCTGATGAATTCTTGTTGAAAATGAAGTGGGTAAGGGACCCCGTGTTTGCTGGTACCAGAATCAAACCAGCTTATGGCCACCAAATGATGCGTGATGCCATATGATGATGGATGGTATCCGCATGTCTGGTTTTGTGTAGTGTGCAGATGTGTTCAGTCAAAACAATGTTCATACAAAAATAACAGGGCAATCCACATAGGACGTCAGTAAACTCACGACGTATAAAGTCAATGATTCTTGTAACAGCCGTTGACGTTTTTCTTCATTATTTATTGTGGACGCCACAGTGACAAAATGGTTACGCGAATATGTAGACACATCAAACAGTCATTATCACAGCAACATTCAATACAGCAATAGACGGTAGACAGCATTACAATGATGAGTCAGATGCATGTTATATTTCATAGTGCTGTAAATGTAGTCAGGTGAAAACTCCATCCTTTTCTATAACAGCCAGGAGATAACCAGATGTATGAGATCAGTTCACTCTCCTTAGTCTGACTTCAGCAAGACAGACACGTCTGCCGAAGTATAAATAATGTCCTCAAAAATATCCTCTAGATAACAAAGGTTTTTCAAACCTAGTTCAGGTAACCAAGTAGCAAGTAATAGTCCTTGGGACCTGCATCAACCGATGCAGCACAATACAGCGACATGTGAGCTGGGAAAAAACATCTCGTGACGACGACTTTCGAAGACAGGCTATGAACCAGAAATCGTTCACGACCAAAAATCGATAGAGTTAATGAAAATGTTAATTTACCTTGCCTTCCGGAAATACACAGAAATATTATGCCTCCCGGCATGTGCAAATACACTAGAGGTATTATCTCGAATAAACGAAATATCCATTAAGAGGACTACACATCCCTGACAGAACAAAAAATAGCGGAGATCCCCTCTTCAACGAGGCATCTCTTTCGCCATTCCAAATCGCTCACTCCACTAGTGGTGGGCGGAAACCGATCGACCAAAAAGCAAGACAAGTCATGCGCAGTCCAGCGCAAAATGACCACAGCTCAAACTTAACTGCATTCGATACCAACGCGAGAAGACAAATGCTTACCGAGAAAAGTAACTATAAATTTCAAGCAGTTGTTGCCCTTGCGTTATAAAATAGATATTGTAATAAAATGATGTTGCGAGAATTTATCACGCAACAATATGTTATATACACTATTGATGTCAGCCGCATGATTGATTTTCTCGATGTGTGGCTGCGGAAGGAAAGGATCTCAGAGTGTGGATTTTATGTTATAAACAAAGATGTAATGGGGAGTATATAATATTTTGTTTACCAATGTTTGAACCGAATTCTGACCGTTACGGATTTCTCATGTAAATTATATATCGTCCTCTCCTTGTTTGCTTCATATGGATCACGGAGATACCAATGCGGTAAGCCTACTCCAAAGAATTCGTATGTATTTGCAGCACTGTAGCAATGTGATTGGCATAATGTTTTACTTCCTTGTCCAGCTGACTGTACTGTTTGCTATATAGTTCCATTAAACTGGAGGACTTTGCTTCTGTTTTCTTTCTTTTCATTTCTGTTCTCATCATTATGGTGTTTAATGTTTCTGGTGTTATCCAATTTTGTCTCTTCCTTTCCTGGAATCCCAAGTATGATTTGCTGCTTTCCTTATATATTGTTGAAATGGTGTTAAATTTCTGGTCCACATCATCAGTCGCTGTCTTTTCCTGGTTATTGGCAATTTGATATCGCCTCTTTACATCAACAACAAAAGCTTTTCTGTTGAAGGGGTCCTTGAGTTTGATGAAGTTATACCTTTTATGTTTAGTTGCAATTGGTCCAGCAGCTCTGAGTTTCACCTTCAGTCTTGCTACTACTTGGTGCTGACCGCTTCCCACATCTGCACTTCTTCTTACTTTCACGTCTTGTAATGCATGCCTCCATCTACCATTGATCATAATGTGGTCTATCTGGTTTCCGTCCCGTCCGTTTAGTGATTCCCATGTTAACTTGTGGATTTTTGTGTGTGGAAAAAGTGTTTCTCCAATGACCAAGTTGTTAATGCTGCAGAAGCTTATTAGTTTATCCCCATTCTCGTTTACTATTCCGATGCAGCATTTCCCCATTACTCTTTCATTATATGTATTGTGTGTTCCAACTTTCACAGTGAGGTCTCCCATTTCATCGCTGTCAATTGTTTGTGCATAGCACTGTATTATTGTAGTGTTGGTGAATCTCCCTCTCAGTCTTGTTCTTATCAGGCTGTTGTTGATGGTTTTCCATTCCAGTAATGACCTTTCTATTCTTTTCTTTAGGATAAAGGTTACGCCTTCATTGTGCTGGCCATTCTTTCTACCAGAGTATAGTACTGTTTCTCCTGTTGCTGTCTTTATTCTCGCTGTTCCGGTCCATCTGCTCTCACTTTTTCCCAGGATATGTAATCAGTAGTTCCTCATCTCTGGTGTGATCTGCCTCAGTTTTTCTGCCTCATTCATAGTTCTGACAATCCAGAATTCAATTCTTGTTTCGTGTTTTGCGATCAGGGCATCCGTTTTCACGCCAATGGCTTCCTTTCGGCTTTCACCACTGACAGTCATACGAACCTCAGACTTCGGATGCTGCTGTTTCTGTAACGATAAAGATTTTTTACATAGACAGGGGTATCAGCCCTGTGCTAAAACCCTCAACCTGGAGGACCAGGGTACCAGCTTGTGTCTTACCCCTATCCGCGCAGACCTGTCCAGCTTGGTTGAACCTGCAGGAGTATAACTCCCGCTGGCATAGCTGTGAGGGTTGTTAGGGTACGCAAAGCGCCATACCGCTACAAGGTATAGTTACTATTGATGGCAGTGGGAATATGGTGTTAGGCCCATATTTTCTTGACCATCGGCAGACTAGGGGTGATGTGGTCAGCATCACGCCGGCCGCCCTAACCTTCCCAGAGTTGCTGTGGTACCCAATTCTAGTTACCGCAGCTCAGGTTGGAGACAGGGTTAGGGTTAATACGGTTAAAGTTAGGATTTTAGGGTGAGGGTTCGGGTTTGGTTAGCGTTGAGCTAGGGTTAGTGTAAGTTTGAAGTTAGGGTTATTTTAGGTTTAAGGATTTAGGCTGGCCCCGTGTAGTTCCGGGAGGGACGCCTCTGATGAGCTCAAGAAAGAATAGAACTTCTGCACCCACATCATCCTCATGTTCCTTTGTGCTCCTGATGGAGCATGCAGCTACCATTGTTGCTGGTCCCCTTGAAGAAAGCCTGCACAAAACATTTACATGTTCCTACAGAGGTGGTTTCTGCTGGCAGTTTATTTTACATGATGAGGTTACCAGCTCTATGCACACCGTCATATCAGTCACGTGTAGAACGTGCCAGAGACTGTAGTGATCCTATTCTTTGTCTCTTATGAGACTCCGGGACCTGCACGGGACACTGCACGGGACGCTGCACCCACATGCATCTCGTGTAAGGTGACTAATACGAGGTTTGTATGGGGCAGGTAATATCATCATGTAAAACAAACTACCACATAAGCCACTGCTGCAAGCGTATGTGACTGCTTGGTGCTGCCTTCCTGCAAGGACACCAGCTGCCTTGTTGGTTCCAGTCTATGTAAGGGGCACGAAGGAAACTAATGATGCTCAGGCTAGTGTCAGGTTTATGTGTAAGATAAAGTTCTATTAGGTTTTACTACTAATTTAGTTGGTAGGATAAGGCTAGTGTCAGGTTTATGTTTAAGATAAAGTTCTATTAGGTTTTACTACTAATTTAGTTGGTAGGATAAGGCTAGTGTCAGGTTTATGTTTAAGATAAAATTCTATTAGGTTTTACTACTAATTTAGTTGGTAGGATAAGGCTAGTGTCAGGTTTATGTTTAAGATAAAGTTCTATTAGGTTTTACTGCTAATTTAGTTGGTAGGATAAGGCTAGTGTCAGGTTTATGTTTAAGATAAAATTCTATTTGGTTTTACTACTAATTTAGTTGGTAGGATAAGGCTAGTGTCAGGTTTATGTTTAAGATAAAGTTCTATTAGGTTTTACTACTAATTTAGTTGGTAGGATAAGGCTAGTGTCAGGTTTATGTGTAAGATAAAAGTTCTATTAGGTTTTACTACTAATTTAGTTGGTAGGATAAGGCTAGTGTCAGGTTTATGTTTAAGATAAAGTTCTATTAGGTTTTACTACTAATTTAGTTGGTAGGATAAGGCTAGTGTCAGGTTTATGTTTAAGATAAAGTTCTATTAGGTTTTACTGCTAATTTAGTTGGTAGGATAAGGCTAGTGTCAGGTCTATGTTTAAGATAAAGTTCTATTAGGTTTTACTACTAATTTAGTTGGTAGGATAAGGCTAGTGTCAGGTTTATGTTTAAGATAAAGTTCTATTAGGTTTTACTACTAATTTAGTTGGTAGGATAAGGCTAGTGTCAGGTTTATGTTTAAGATAAAGTTCTATTAGGTTTTACTACTAATTTAGTTGGTAGGATAAGGCTAGTGTCAGGTTTATGTTTAAGATAAAGTTCTATTAGGTTTTACTACTAATTTAGTTGGTAGGATAAGGCTAGTGTCAGGTCTATGTGTAAGATAAAGTTATATTAGGTTTTACTGCTAATTTAGTTGGTAGGATAAGGCTAGTGTCAGGTTTATGTTTAAGATAAAGTTCTATTAGGTTTTAATGCTAATTTAGTTGGTAGGATAAAGCTAGTGTCATGTTTATGTTTAAGATAAAGTTCTATTAGGTTTTACTGCTAATTTAGTTGGTAGGATAAGGCTAGTGTCAGGTTTATGTTTAAGATAAAGTTCTTTTAGGTTTTACTACTAATTTAGTTGGTAGGATAAGGCTAGTGTCAGGTTTATGTTTAAGATGAAGTTCTATTAGGTTTTACTACTAATTTAGTTGGTAGGATAAGGCTAGTGTAAGGTCTATGTTTAAGATAAAGTTCTTTTAGGTTTTACTACTAATTTAGTTGGTAGAATAAGGCTAGTGTCAGGTCTATGTTTAAGATAAAGTTCTATTAGGTTTTACTGCTTTTTCTGTTGACCTAATAAAAATATTTAGGTGGTAATACCACGCACATATTTTAGAATTCAATAATTTTTTCTTTAACATTTAGACCACTTTATGTTTTATTTTTAATGTTGCATTCCAGTAGTAATTTTTTTTCTTCCTTAGGATAACTATTATGACTGTTTTTTTATGTTTTTTTTTTATTTTCTAGGTCCATTGCCGTTAAGATCTTACACTAGTTGCTTCTATAAAAGCAATGTTGACAAAGTGAATTTTGAGTAACATAGTGTATTCACTTTTTCACAGACAGAACCCTGGATTCACAGTTTTATTTTTTTTTTAGAACAGAAGTAAAGAACAAAGTGCTAGCAGCAAAACGGAAGTCCTGGGAAGAATTTGGAGAAAAGCTAGAAAAAGATGCACAAGAAAACCAGAAATTGTTCTATAAGACCCTAAAGAACATGAGGATGGAAAAACAATGCCCTCTCAAATTTATAAAGGACAAGCAAGGCAAATTGCTTACTGCCCCGAAGGAAGTAATGGGAAGATGGAAAGAATATTTCTCAGAACTCCTTGATGGTGAACAAGGTCAAACATCAGAAATGAAAACCACTAGCACAGAAGAGGAAACCAATGGTGATGAAGATGACATAAAGATGGAAAAACTGAAGGCAGCACTGGAGAAAATCAAGATGGGCAAAGCAGAAGGGCATGATGGTATAACACCAGAAATGGTTAAGTACATGGGAGCATCAGGCGACCTGTTACTCTTAAGGGTCCTACAGGCAGCATGGTGCAACAAGACCATACCAAAGGATTGGGAGATCGCCATCATAACACTAATTTTCAAAAAGGGTGTCAATCGACAGTGTGGAAACCATAGAGGCATATCCCTTCTCAGTGTCCCTGGAAAAATCTACTCTAGAATCCTAGAGCAGAGACTCCGACGCCTAGCTGAGCCACAATTGGATGAGGTCCAGTGCGGATTCCGAGCAAACCGAAGTACTCAAGACCTAATCTTCACACTCAGACAGCTGAGTGAAAAGGCCCTTGAGTATAAGAGTGAGATCCATCTTTGTTTCATAGATCTGGAAAAGGCTTTTGACAGGGTCCCTTGGAGCAAACTTTGGGAATGTTTGGAAAGGAAGAATATTCCAGCACCTCTGATTCATGCTATACAGAGCTTCTACAAGTCTTGCAGAAATTATGTAAGGACAGCAAACCATAAGTCAGAAGAGTTCAGGACCACCACTGGTGTAAGACAAGGTGATATCCTATCACCTTACCTCTTCATACTCCTTATGGACGATGTCATCAAGGCATGTAAGGAGAGAACAAGAAAGTATTCAGTGGGGTACTGGAAGATGAGACAGGTCTATATTTCAGAGCTGGCATTTGCTGATGATGTTGCCCTGATTGCTAAATCAGAGGCACATCTCCAATCCAACCTGCAAGTCTGGAAGGAAGAGCTGGAGAAGAGAGGGATGGTCATAAGCAGCTCTAAAACAAAATCCATGGTGATATCACGAGAAGAAAGAAGACATCAGATTAAGCTGGGAGAACAGGTCCTGGAGCAGGTCGACCACTTTAAATACATCGGAGCTATTATAGACCGAAAGGGAGGCATCAAAGAAGAGTTGGCCACTCGAAAAGCAGCAGCTGGGAGACTTTTTCAGGCCATAAATCGAGGATTCCTCAGCAAGAGAGAGGTTGGTAAGAAAACGAAGATGGCTGTATACCGCTCCACCTATGTCCCAGTCTTGACATATGGATGCGAGTCATGGGCAATGACTACAACCCATAAAAGCCAGATCCAAACCTCAGAAATGAGGTATCTGAGGAAGGTGGTTGAAGTAACAAGAAGAGACATGGTACGCAACCAGACGATACGTCAAGGCCTAAAATGCCACCCCCTACAGACCCAAGTAGAACAGTCCCAACTAAGATGGTTTGGCCATGTCTGCAGAATGGGAGAAGATCGGCTACCACGACAAGCATGGGAAACAAAGAGCCAAGGATCCAGACCCCGAGGACGACCCAGAGTCCGCTGGGAGGACAACATTAGACAATCTTTGAAGGACCGAGGACTAGAATGGAACAAGGCCAGGAGGAAGACAGCCGATAGAATAGTCTGGCGCTCTCTCTTCCAAACCTCTACACCTCACGGTAGAAGGGGAACGACTAAGTAAGTAAGTAAGAATAAGGCTAGTGTCAGGTTTATGTTTAAGATAAAGTTCTATTAGGTTTTACTGCTAATTTAGTTGGTAGGATAAGGCTAGTGTCAGGTTTATATTTAAGATGAAGTTCTATTAGGTTTTACTACTAATTTAGTTGGTAGGATAAGGCTAGTGTCAGGTTTATGTTTAAGATAAAGTTCTTTTAGGTTTTACTACTAATTTAGTTGGTAGAATAAGGCTAGTGTCAGGTCTATGTTTAAGATAAAGTTCTATTAGGTTTTACTGCTTTTTCTGTTGACCTAATAAAAATATTTAGGTGGTAATACCACGCACATATTTTAGAATTCAATAATTTTTTTCTTTAACATTTAGACCATTTTATGTTTTATTTTTAATGTTGCATTCCAGTAGTAATTTTTTTTCTTCCTTAGGATAACTATTATGACTGTTTTTTTATGTTTTTTTTTTATTTTCTAGGTCCATTGCCGTTAAGATCTTACACTAGTTGTTTCTATAAAAGCAATGTTGACAAAGTGAATTTTGAGTAACATAGTGTATTCACTTTTTCACAGACAGAACCCTGGATTCACAGTTTTATTTTTTTTTTTTTTTTATATTTGAAAACAAAAACATGGGAAAGTTATGGTGCGTGTTATGAACTCATTTATCACCGACTTCGATTTCTTCCTGAACACTCTTGCTGTAAAAACTTAATGAACTTGTAAGGTCTAGTGACTTTAGTTGAGTAATTTTCAATTGGTAATTCGGTGAATTGTATGACACTTCACTAATGTTGACCAGCTGACAAGGGCTTATGTAAATTTCGTGAGTACCAATATTTGAACTGAGTCCATTTCCGTTCACTTCGGGTCGTGTAATTTCCAAACAAAGAAAGAAAAGGCCTCCTGCTCCCACAGATCTAAAATGAACAAAATTGATTCAGATACAATCGCCGCAAGAGCACATTAGGGTTGGGGTTAGGGCTGGAGCTAGGGTTAGGGTTAGGCTAAGGCATAGGCTTAGGCTTGGAGTTGGTTGGTCGACCGGTCGGTCGGTCGGTTGGTTGGTCGGTTGTAAATACCTCTAAAGGTCTCAATCAATCAACCAATCCCTTTAGCTCCCCAAGGAGCATAGGCCTTCAACAAACACATGCCAAGTCCTCATTTTGCGTTCCTTCTTTCGACGTCTTCCTCGTCATTTTCACTTCTGTCTCTAGTTTTCTTCTCCACGTGTTCTTTGGTCTATCACTGCCTCCCTTTCCCTAGGGGTTCCAGAACAAATACTGCCTTGTAATATTATCATCAGATTTATTTAATGTGTGTCCTATCCAACGCCAGCGTCTTCTTCTCATCTCTTGTTCCACTGGCACTTGGTTCCTGTCATCAGTTCTACATTGGTGAGCTTGTCGTGCCATTTTAACCATTCTATTCCACTGGCATTTGTCTGGTTCTAGTCATCAGTTCTGCATTGATTTCCTTGTCGTGCCATTTTAACCCTTCTATTCTACTGGCACTTGTCTAGTTCTAGTCATCAGTTCTACATTGGTTACCTTGTCGTGCCATTTTAACTCTTCTATTCTACGAAAGCGCCGCGGTAGCATAGTGGTTAGTGCACTGGCTTCCTAGCGCAGTGGTCTATGGTTCGATCCCCAGATGAGGTGGGATTTTTTTTATACCACAAACGGCTCCTGGGTCGACCCAGCCCCAAATGGGTACCAGAGCAACTCTGGCCAGGTTAAGGCGGCCGGCGTGATGCTGACCACATCACCCCCTAGTGTGCCGACGGTCAAGAAAATATGGGCCTAACACCATATTCCCAATATGCCTTAATGGGCGTGTAACGGGATCCTTTACCTTTTTTTTTATTCTACGAAAGCATCCATTTACGAAAGTTTTTGGTTGCGTTACTTTTTTCTGTTCTCCATGTTTCTGAGCCATAGGACTGACATGACATTTGAATAATTATTTATGTTGGACTTTATTTCTCTTAATCTCTTTTGTGTTTCCGAATGCAATGAAAGCTCCTCTTGCTTTTTGTGTTTTTATTCTGATGTCTGTGTTTGTCCATCCACCTTTGTCTATAATATTGCCAAGATATGTGTATGATTCTGCAGCTTGTATATGGATATCTTCAAGTTCAACCCTGTTATCATTTCCTGCATATATTCTCATCATCTTTGAGTCTTTCCTGTGTATTATCAACCCCACTGAAGATCTACCTTTGATAAAATCTTGTTTGTTTTCTTCTTCTTCTTCTTCTTCTTCTTCTTCTTCTTCTTTTTCTTCTTCTTCTTCTTCTTCGTTCATCCTCAGACGTCTGCTTGAATATGTTCAAAGAAAGCAGTAGTCAGTCTGAGGCTGTTCAGATCTCCATAGAGCTTTTCTAGGAATGGTACTGGTGATGGCCATATGTGTTTTCTCTGCTCCTCATATGTTGGGCATCTTTAAAGCAGATGTTCAGCAGTCATTTTATCAGTGCCACAGTTACACTCATCAGTAGTTCCTATCTTTAACTTGTTGAATAGACGGTATCTCAATCTGTTGTGACCTGTTCGAAGTCTGAAGATTATCATTTGTTCTGTTTTCACGTTTCAGATTATCTGGAATTGGGAATAAGCCCAGCCTATATGTATTCGTATCTCTGCCGAACGATTAGCTTCCTGTAATCCAATCGACAGAGGGACAGAAAATTAAACTATGGTAAATATTATACCAAAGAAAAGATCGCCTTCTATGTCGTGCAATTCACGAATAAAGTGATTATTAGTAAGCTAGCTTACGGGTTTTCACTGGGAATGCGGTGATAGTACCATTATACATAGGGACACCGCGCTTGTAAGTGCCGATGGTAGAGGGTTAGTCAAAAATTTACCTAGGTTAAAAATCAATACCCCTCTCGGTCACTCAGAGATCTAGCACATGATCCACTGGGATCTACCGGCAGACTGAGCGACCGGTTTCTGACCCCCTGATATAGGCAGTGATAAACTAGGCCTCATAGTTCCTCCATGCCAGTGTATTCGATTATGACGTTATTCTACATGTTAAGAATATGTTATTATTGAACTAGTCAGGCGTACTACTTGATTTTATTGCTGCTATAATTTATGCAAATCAAGAACAATTCATTGTTTGAAATATAGTATCGGAACTGTAGTAGTAGTAGTAGTAGTAGTAGTAGTAGTAGTAGTAGTAGTAGTAGTAGTAGTAGTAGTAGTAGTAGTTGTTGTAGTAGTAGTAGTAGTAGTTGTTGTTGTTGTTGTTGTGGTTGTTGTTGTAGTAGTAGTAGTTGTTGTTGTTGTACCTCCCTCCGTCATAATTGAGTGTGGAATGCTGTTTTTTTTTTTCTCTTCTGCTTGTTGTGAGCGCTTCGTTTCCCCCAATCTGAAGAGGCGCCGTACGGAGAATCAATGCTTGGTGAGATCGGCAGCTTCACCCTCCCACGCTGCTAGATTTACGTACAGTGCCTTCATGTCTCTCTTGCACACATCTTTGAACCTCAGCTGTGGTTGCACGACTGTTCTTTTGCCATCTGCCAGTTGTCCTTTGAAGATATCTTTTGGGATGCTACCATCTTCCATGCTGCAGACATGTCCAAGCTAGTGTAGTCTGCGCTGTCTGAGCAGTGTAAACATGCTTTGAAGGCTAGCACGTGCCAGCACACTGGAACTGTACACAAAGTTTTATGTACATGTTCTGTGTGCGCCTTGTGTGACTGTGCCCTGTATCAACAGTTAGGAGTGCTGCAAGACTCAGTAAAGAAATATCCTCCTGCTCCCCAAGGAGCATAGGCCTTCAACAAACACATACTAAGCCCTCCTATCACACACCATCATCTCAAGGTCTTTCCATGTCTTCCTCGCCATTCTCATTTCTGTTTCAAGTACTCTTCTTCATGTGTTTTTAGCTCAACCACTACTCCTCTTAACCTGGGGATTTCGGACCAAGGACTGCCTTGTAATGCTATCAACACATTCCCACAACGTGTGTCCAGTCTATCGCCAGCATATTCATCCTGGTTCTTATTTCACTGGTACTTGTATGGTTTTTGACAACAGTTTCGCATTGGTGGACTTGTCGTGCTATTTCAATTCTTCCATTCTACGCAAACACCCACTTATGGAAGTCTGTAATTTCATGGCTGTTGTTTGTTTATGTTCTCCGCGTGTCAGAGCCGTACAATAGGACTGACTTTGACGTTTGACGGTGCTTGGAGGTAGGGGAATTTGTTTGTAGGGCTCCCTTCCGCTCTTAGACGAACGAGTCATCAAAGGAACACACTTTACCTGTGGAAATTAGCAACAGCGCGTCAAAAGTGACGTGTACAGCAAATCAAATTACGCATATTCAAATTGTCGTAACAATTAAATCCGCATTTTTTCATTAAGCAACAAATTATTAATTCCGTGATCATATTTCAGCTCACCATAGAGCACTGGCCTTAACAAATTCATTGTTGTCTCCCAGTAACAGGGTAGATAATAGATAGACATTTTTTCAGAAACAGTGGTTCCTAGTGATTTCATACTCTTCCCTAATCTCCTGGGTAGGGATAATGACGAAAAAGTAGGAGGTCCCGTGTGTAAGCTGCGCACTTTAAAAATCCCTCGGCAGTTAGAAATAGTAAAGAGTAGGCCATACGGCCGCTGTTCTGGCAAAGTTAAAGAATTAGGAAACCCGCCACCACAAAAATATGTATAGAATTTGTGATTTATGTATACATACTTTTGAGTCCTCGTCGGTGCTACGGAATGCGTGCACTGTGCTGAGATGAATTGCCCGTGTGCAACGAAGATGGTCCTTAAAGCCAAACCAAACCAAACTTTTGTTTCTTCTTCTTCTTCCTCGTTCGCCCTCAGACTTCTACATTAATCACTCTAATCAAGGTAGTAGTCAGCTCAAGGTTCTTGACATCTCGTTCGCCCTCAGACTTCTACATTAATCACTCTAATAAAGGCAGTAGTCAGCTCAAGGTTCTTGACATCTCGTTCGCCCTCAGACTTCTACATTAATCACTCTAATCAAGGTAGTAGTCAGCTCAAGTTTTTTGACATCTCGTTCGCCCTCAGACTTCTACATTAATGACTCTAATCACGGTAGTAGTCAGCTCAAGGGTCCTGACATCTCGTTCGCCCTCAGACTTCTACATTAATCACTCTAATCAAGGTAGTAGTCAGCTCAAGGTTCTTGACATCTCGTTCGCCCTCAGACTTCTACATTAATCACTCTAATCAAGGTAGTAGTCAGCTCAAGGTTCTTGACATCTCGTTCGCCCTCAGACTTCTACATTAATCACTCTAATCAAGGTAGTAGTCAGCTCAAGGTTCTTGACATCTCGTTCGCCCTCAGACTTCTACATTAATCACTCTAATCAAGGTAGTAGTCAGCTCAAGGTTCTTGACATCTCGTTCGCCCTCAGACTTCTACATTAATCACTCTAATCAAGGTAGTAGTCAGCTCATGGTTTTTGACATCTCGTTCGCCCTCAGACTTCTACATTAATCACTCTAATCAAGTTAGTAGTCAGCTCATGGTTCTTGACATCTCGTTCGCCCTCAGACTTCTACATTAATCACTCTAATCAAGGTAGTAGTCAGCTCAAGGCTCTTGACATCTCGTTCGCCCTCAGACTTCTACATTAATCACTCTAATCAAGGTAGTAGTCAGCTCAAGGTTCTTGACATCTCGTTCGCCCTCAGACTTCTACATTAATGACTCTAATCACGGTAGTAGTCAGCTCAAGGGTCCTGACATCTCGTTCGCCCTCAGACTTCTACATTAATCACTCTAATCAAGGTAGTAGTCAGCTCAAGGTTCTTGACATCTCGTTCGCCCTCAGACTTCTACATTAATCACTCTAATCAAGGTAGTAGTCAGCTCAAGGTTCCTGAAAAAACCAAACCATGGCAAGTCACCCTGTCCTGTATCGTCCGTTCTAAGTCTATCCATCTCGTGTTTATACATTTCATGTCTCTCTTCAACTCCCCTCTGCAGGTTTATTTTAGGCGTCCTTCAACTTTTTACCTTGTGTTTCCAGAACAAGAACTGCACTGGAATGCTATCACCTGGTTTCCTCAGAATCGGTGTCATCCAAACACCAAAGTCTTTTTCTCACCTCTTATATTTTTCTTCCTCGCAATTCCATTTTGGTGATCTTGTCATACCTGTGTAATCATTATTATGATCTTGTCATTCCTGTGTAATCATTATTATGAAAGTCTGTAACTTTCTGGTTGTCATGGCTGTTGTTATCC
Source organism: Oreohelix idahoensis (assembly GCA_024509875.1). Lineage (NCBI taxonomy): Eukaryota > Metazoa > Mollusca > Gastropoda > Stylommatophora > Oreohelicidae > Oreohelix > Oreohelix idahoensis. The sequence goes on from JAMPIV010016277.1 coordinate 44,563, forward strand.
ATATGTTAGGACCACATAATATGACTACCTTGATTTGTGATGTGAGGATTCATATTTTTGTGTTAGACTTAATGTCATTTGATGTCCATGTATTTCTCGGTACAATGGAAAATACTCTTGCATTTTGCTTTCTTATTTCCATATAATTAAATTGTTAATTATTCTGTGCTAAATGAAATATTTCAAGAGCACTGCTTCATACCATCGTGGCAATGTAAGCAATGAATGTAAACGGTTTTAATGCTAAACCTGTTATAGTCAGCGATCTCATTACACTAACAGGTAAGAATTAATAGAGGTGAAAAAAAAAAAAAAAAAGGAACCCGTTACACTCCCATTGAGGCATATTGGGAATATGGTGTTAGGCCCATATTATCTTGACCGTCGGCACACGAGGGGTGATGTGGTCGGCATCACGCCGGCCGCCTTAACCTTCCCAGAGTAGCTCTGGTACCCATTTGGGGCTGGGTCGACCCAGGAGCCGTTTGTGGCCTAAAAATTTTCCGCCTCATCTGGGGATCGAACCATAGACCACTGCGCTAGGAAGCCAGTGCACTAACCACTATGCTACCGCGGCTCCTAATTAATAGAGGTGATGGAAATTAATTGTTCCGTTAGTTCCTAGAGGACTCTGAGGAGACAAAGAAAAAAATTGGACTATTACACGCTCAGGCATGTCGTAAGAGGTGAATAGCATGAGGTTGTGTATGGTTCTTAGAGCCTTAATCATGTAAAACAAAGTGTCCACCATATGGGCCAAAGAAGCTAGGAGGATGTCAGAGATTACTATTACGAAAACAAACGTTTTAAAACAAACAAATTTGAAAACAAATGAAGCAGATTTACTCACTTATATTTATTTGCAAACATCATTAAATCAAAGGTGATATAAACAATGTCGAATTTTACAATACGAAGAAATCAGCAAAAGTATTAATTCGTGACTGTGGAATACATCCCACTAAAATCTGGCATTCGGGTATGTTTAGGGGAGACAATATAAGTAAACTGTATCTCCCAGAAATCACCACTTACAGACCTTATTAATAAAGGTGGTCGCTCGGCAACCAGTGAGCCGTGGATGTCTGCCTGGTGTGCCGTTACACACAGCAGAATACACCCAGTAGTGGAATACAAAATTATATTTATGGTACAATATTACGAAACAATCTCACAGGTACAATTTTACACATAATAAATCATACACCAATCCATCACAACAGATTAGGGAACGTTGTCTTAAGATTGCTGCGAATTCATAAATCGAAGTTTTCTTAGTGTCCAGCCCTGTAACAAATTATCACCAACATGCAGTCTTTTCATGCAGCGTTTTCGTGAAATTAATGAAAAGTAGAGCGCACTGCTTCCTAGAAAATAAATTGCGATCCTATTGAAATAACGAGCATTTCTTCATTGAAAAAAAAAAACATTTCTTGAATTTTTCCAATTTAAATTTGATGTAAGTATGTGTCACTGACCTAGTTCCTGACGTCTCTGTCTAAGCGAAAAATGTTGCCAGCAGCTCATAACGAGACGATACAATACAGATCATCAACACTTAATGAATAACAGGACTCTTGAATGACGCTCCATCAATGTAATTAATACGCTTCCACAAACAGCAATATAATTCAAGAGGCGATACAGGCAACCCATTAATAATGTCTACTTTGACAAAAGACCATCATTTCAATAAGTATGGACATTCCATTAATAATGTTAATTCCAAACATCAATATCATTCCATTTGACGATACGAGTGTGGCGCAGACAATCAAATTTCAAACAATTTCAAATATACATATTTGTCGAGTATGGAAAGCTGAGAAATGGTTGAGTTAGAGTAACTCTTGTGTATACTAAAAAAATGTAAAAAGGAAGGTTGGTCACGAGAGGTGATCCATAGGGAATTAGACAGCCAGTGAGTTGAATTATATTCTTTGGCTCATGGTCCATACGATAGTCGTTAAATCACTTGTTCTCACAGCCTCTCCTATGAGAAAGGACAGTAAGAGTATTAAGTCAATTTAATACTGGGTAGAAGATTGATAATCTGATCAACTTGCTGACAAATTAAAATGTATTTATGAAATGTGTATAAATCAAATAATAAAATTCCGATAGAAAAAAAAAATCAACAATCGGCCAGGCATTATTCATACAAGAACAATGAACAATATGGCGCTAAGCTTACATCATATCACATTAATATTTTAATAACTTTGGTAATAAATATTCTTGAATGACAACACATAACAGAGTGTACAAATGTTGGAGACAATTATCAACTACAGACTGATTGACAAGTCACGTCCCACTTTTAAAATTGTTATATCTTCACTTAAGTTTATTTGATATACATGAAACAAGTGTCAATAAACAGTAACAACTGTCACGTGACATTTGAATAAAATGTTTTATTTTTTAAAGTAATATTAAATCTAAAATGGCATAAGTAAATGACAGAGAGAGAGAAAAAAAGAGAGAGGGGAAGAGAGAGAGGAAAAGAGAGAGATAAAGACAGAGAAAGCCATAGAAAGAGAGAGAGAGAGAGAGAGAGAGAGAGAGAGAGAGAGAGAGAGAGAGAGAGAGAGAAAGAGAAAGAGAGAGATAAAGTCAGAGAAAGCCAGAGAGAGAGAGAGAGAGAAAGAGAGAAAGTAAAAATTGTTGCCCGCTAAGATGTTATGTATGGAACAGGCCGGATCTCACGCTTAACTGCAATGTTAATGTGATATAACATTTATTATAACAATAAAATAACAGTTAATTCTATTTATACTACTGGACAAAAGTTAAGGGCCGCCATTCAGTTTAGACACGGTTTATATAATTCTTCGTGAGCAGGGTCGATTTTCCAAATGTCCGGTAGCTTGAAATCTCTCAAGAAGTCTCTGAATGGTAGAGTGGGACACTGCTAAACGTCTTGCAACATGACGAACAGATTGACCATCCTGAATCCATGCCATGGCTCGACCACTGTTTACAGTGCTGAGACTTCTTTTTGGTGGCATGGCTAATGCAGTGATCATTTCGACCACTTGTCATTCTGATTTATTGCATACCAACGGTGAACACTCTTTACCGATGATCATTTTCCACGTGCATTCAAATTCAACTCACTTTTTCACCTTTTGAACTAGTGGGGCGTGTTGCAAAAACCACGAGTTTTTGCAGCAACAATGGCAATTTTCACGTGCGGGTTAAAGTGACCCAGTTTTTGGACATTTAAAAAAAATTAACCTAGTACACACAGAAATGTATACACATTTCTCTGAGCTCAGTTTTAATGACATTTTGACTTGTCTTTACAGTTTGCCAATCAATTATATAAACCTTATCTAAACTGAATGGTGGCCCTTAACTTTTGTCCAGTAGTATATTTTGACGTTTGCTTCATACAATTTAATTGGACAGGAGTGAAGAAAGATAACTCATAAAATAAGGAGTGACTGTTCAATCACATTCAATTTAACTGCTCTCCCCTGACAGTTTACTGACAACATGACCTAATTGCACTAAAACAGCACATGTTCGTGTTATTGAGAGTGGTATTCTTTTCCTGCGCTCTCTGAGATTTTCAGGATTACGCCATTCTTGGTCTGGTCGTTAATGAGCTCAAGGAGTGCTTCTGCTACTGTCTCTGGCCTGGAAGCAGAACATAACATTTATATTGTTACATTTACAGACTGTCCCCAACTTACGACGGACAGCGTTGCCACTATTAATTTTGAAGAAACCCGGATAATCCCTTTAATAACCCTAGAAAATCCTAGATGTTGAATTTGCACTTTCTCCTGTGTATTCTATAATTTACGGGTATGTAATATGGTATTTGTTTTCAATGTAAGCATTTGAAAAAAGAGTATCCTTATGTATTAAAGGAAATATTACTTATAATAGTTGACTGTCCTCAAAACACTTTATGTCTTGTTTGCGAGTTCTTCTTCTTCCTCGTTCGTCCTGAAAAGGACATTGGTTGCGTTGTGTCCGTTTACAGCGTGGCTGCGAAATCTGCGCCTTTCGGCAGACACATCTTACTTCCGCACGGCATTTTTTGGGACCGGGTTTGCCTTCCCTCTTCGATCCCTACTCCTCAGCCAGACTGCAGTGATGCAGCCTGTTTCCAGGACCATCACGTGGAGATGGAGTAGGGTCTTGGTCAGCTCTGGTTCGCTGACCCTGACGCAGGCAGTCAAGCTATAGGTCACTTACTGCATTCCTCACTTTTGATTCGTCTTGGGTCCCGTTTGTGAGTTCGAAGAAAGTCATTAATGCTTCCAACATAAATTATTACAATTTAAAAAAAAATAGAAACACACGTAGTATCCTCTTCATCATCAGCTGCCATCTCCATAGTGCGGGTCGGCTTCAATGGATCTCCAGTCTTCTGTCTCTTGTCTTGATAGTAGACTCTGATAGACTCTTTCCTGTCTCTTGTCTTGATGGTGCACTCTGATAGACTCTTTCCTGTCTCTTGTCTTGATGGTACACTCTGATAGACTCTTTCCTGTCTCTTGTCTTGATGGTACACTCTAATAGACTCTTTTCTGTCTCTTGTCTTGATGGTACACTCTGATAGACTCTTTCCTGTCTCTTGTCTTGATGGTACACTCTGATAGACTCTTTCCTGTCTCTTGTCTTGATGGTACACTCTGATAGACTCTTTCCTGTCTCTTGTCTTGATGGTGCACTCTGATAGACTCTTTCCTGTCTCTTGTCTTGATGGTACACTCTGATAGACTCTTTCCTGTCTCTTGTCTTGATGGTACACTCTAATAGACACTTTTCTGTCTCTTGTCTTGATGGTACACTCTGATAGACTCTTTCCTGTCTCTTGTCTTGATGGTACACTCTGATAGACTCTTTCCTGTCTCTTGTCTTGATGGTGCACTCCCATTGGCTCTTTCCTGTCTCTTGTCTTGATGGTACACTCTGATAGACTCTTTCCGGTCTCTTGTCTTGATGGTACACTCTGATAGACTCTTTCCTGTCTCTTGTCTTGATGGTACACTCTGATAGACTCTTTCCTGTCTCTTGTCTTGATGGTACACTCTGATAGACTCTTTCCTGTCTCTTGTCTTGATGGTACACTCGGATAGACTCTTTCCTGTCTCTTGTCTTGATGGTACACTCTGATAGACTCTTTCCTTCTCTTGTCTTGATGGTACACTCTGATAGACTCTTTCCTGTCTCTTGTCTTGATGGTACACTCTGATAGACTCTTTCCTGTCTCTTGTCTTGATGGTACACTCTGATAGACTCTTTCCTGTCTCTTGTCTTGATGGTACACTCTGATAGACTCTTTCCTGTCTCTTGTCTTGATGGTACACTCTGATAGACTCTTTCCTGTCTCTTGTCTTGATGGTACACTCTGATAGACAATTTCCTGTCTCTTGTCTTGATGGTACACTCTGATAGACTCTTTCCTGTCTCTTGTCTTGATGGTGCACTCTGATAGATTCTTTCTTGTCTCTTGTCTTGATGGTACACTCTGATAGACTCTTTCCTGTCTCTTGTCTTGATAGTACACTCTGATGGACTCTTTCCTGTCTCTTGTCTTGATGGTACACTCTGATAGACTCTTTCCTGTCTCTTGTCTTGATGGTACACTCTGATAGACTTTTTCCTGTCTCTTGTCTTGATGGTACACTCTGATAGACTCTTTCCTGTCTCTTGTCTTGATGGTACACTCTGATAGACTCTTTCCTGTCTCTTGTCTTGATGGTACACTCTGATAGACTCTTTCCTGTCTCTTGTCTTGATGGTACACTCTGATAGACTCTTTCCTGTCTCTTGTCTTGATGGTACACTCTGATAGACTCTTTCCTGTCTCTTGTCTTGATGGTACACTCTAATAGACTCTTTCCTGTCTCTTGTCTTGATGGTACACTCTGATAGACTCTTTCCTGTCTCTTGTCTTGATGGTACACTCTGATAGACTCTTTCCTGTCTCTTGTCTTGATGGTACACTCTGATAGACTTTTTCCTGTCTCTTGTCTTGATGGTACACTCTGATAGACTCTTTCCTGTCTCTTGTCTTGATGGTACACTCTGATAGACTTTTTTCCTGTCTCTTGTCTTGATGGTACACTCTGATAGACTCTTTCCTGTCTCTTGTCTTGATGGTACACTCTGATAGACTCTTTCCTGTCCATCTCTTGTTATCTTCCAACTTATAGCTGTGTCTTGCACGTTTGCCTTCAACTCTACCTTCTATTATGGTCTTCTGTAAGGTGTTTTTTCTTTTTATTTGACCAAAATATTTTTGCTGTCTAATTGTAATCTCCTCTCCTTAATTCTCTTTTAATTCCTAGGTTTTCTAGGACCTCTTTATTTATTTTCTTCTCTTTCCGTGAGACGCGCCCCATTTTTCTATATATCTACATTTTGAGAGACTCAATTATTTCTTCCAAATCTTTGTTCATTGTCCATGTTTCTACACTATACAATAATGAAGAATAATATAACATTTGATGATTCTCAGTTTGAATTTGTCAATTAGTTGTTTAGATGTTAGTATCTGTCTCATGTTGTTGAATGTAGCTTTGGCAATTTCTATTCTCTTATTGATTTCTGTTTCATATCTGCCATCTTCTGTTATTATATGACCTAGATATGAGAAACTCTTGACTTGCTCCAGGATTTCCCCATTTATTTGTATCTTTCTTCTTCTCTTCTTCCATCCTTAGCCATCAACCGGCAAAGCAGTATGTGGCCAGTACGCCTAGTGGCGTCTTAGGGCAACAACAAATTGATCAATCTATCGCTGTTTCCACCACGCCTAGTGGCGTCTTTGTGGAACAAAAACAGACCAAACAATCTATCATTGTTTCCGTAATCAGATTGGTTGGCAAGCAGGTGATCAGCCCACTGTGCGAAGTTTTTACGGGATGGGGTAAACAGCCCCATGCCCATACCCTCCTTAGTCGCCTTTTACGACATGCGTGGTAGGGTGCAGTGTTACTATTCTTTGCTCCCCTTTCGGGCCCCGGTAACACACGGGTGAATTTTTATCTTTAATGTGGGCTTATTGTTCTTGTCATCAGTATTTTAATTATGTGACTCATCAGGCTGATTGTTCTAAAGTCTGAACATTCTGTTACATTAGGTTTATAGGTTTTTTGGGGCACCATGACATAGGCTGATATCTTCAGGTTATGTGGTATACATCCTGTATTGTATTTATAGTTGCACAGATCTGTGATTGTATCTATACCTAAACTTTCTAGGGTTTCTATCATTTCTGTTTTCATGTTGTCCTTGCCTGCCGATTTTTCGTTTTTGTATTATATTTATCGCTCTCAATACTTCTGATCTGAGAATGTTTGGGCCTTCAGTAGAATCTGGTGATGGTGTTTTGTTTCTGTTGTCCATGCTTGCTGACTTTCCTTTTTGTATTATACGTATTTCTTTCTCTACTTATGATCTGGGAATGTTTGGGCCTTCATTAAGATCTAGTGCTGGTTTTTTGTCCTTTTTGTCCCTGAATAGTTTTTTTTGTTTTTTTTTTACATAGTCTATCCAACTGTTTGATTTGTCTTTCTCGTCATGTAAGGTTATACCATTCTAATTTTTGATACAGTTTTCTTCTTGGGCAAGCCTCGACTTATTTGATAAATTTTGATTCCCTCGTGCATATCCTTTGCCATGTGTTTAGCTTCCATGTCTTCTATTTCATTGCTTTTTTTGTTTCTATCCACCGTTCTTTTGCTTGTCTACATATAGTGTAGACATTTGTTGATTGTTTTATATTCTGGAGCGTTTTTTAATTTTTTTCTTTCTGTCATATTTTTCAAGATGTCATCTGTCATCTTAATTTTATTTTTTTTTTAAACTACTGTCTAGGTGAAATTGTACGAGTTTGCTGATTGTATGCTTATTTTTAAACATTCCCATCCTGTGGTTGCTTTTCTTTTGAGTTTTCTTTTCAGTGTTGTTTCGTGCTTTCTCTTAATTAGCTGTTCGCTTTTATTTTTGACCTCAGCAAGATATGTTTGTTTTATTTCTGGTTGTTTTAGTGCTGATATTTCTGGTTGTTTTAGTGCTGATATTTCTGGTTGTTTTAGTGCTGATATTTCTGGTTGTTTTAGTGCTGATATTTCTGGTTGTTTTAGTGCTGATATTTCTGGTTGTTTTAGTGCTGATATTTCTGGTTGTTTTAGTGCTGATATTTCTGGTTGTTTTAGTGCTGATATTTCTGGTTGTTTTAGTGCTGATATTTCTGGTTGTTTTAGTGCTCATATTTCTGGTTGTTTTAGTGCTGATATTTCTACCTGGAGGATCCTCTTTTCTTTTGTTTTCTGCTATGTTTCCTTTATGTTGTTTTTGTTTTTTATGACAATCGGATGGAAATCTGAATTTATTCCAGCTTCAGGCTGCTTTTGCACTTTTTTCACTGTTTTTAAATCTATGTTGGATTATGATATAGTCAGTCTGATTTCTTGTAACATTTCCTGGGCTTTTCCATGTATATAGTTTCCTTGGATGGTGTTCAAAAACTGTATTACATATAACCACTTGGGCTTTCTTCACAGAACTATATAAGTCTGTCTCCTCTATCATTTTACAATCCACATTGTCCTACAATTGTTTTGTATTTTCTCTTTCCTATTTTTGCATTCATATCACCCATTACTATCAACACATTTGTAGGCTTTCTGGTTTAAGCGTGTGTTGTAATTCTTCATAATATTTCTCTATTTCTTCTTGACTGTGATCTTTGGTTGGTGCATATGTTTGTAAGATTGCTAAGTCAAATGGTTTTGCTCTCATTTTCAGTAATATTCTGTCATTGTGTGTCCAACATCCAGTAACAAATTTTCTAGTTCGTTCTTTATTCACATTCCTACTCCTCTTTCGGTTTTTTTTTTCTCTTCCTGCTCAGTGTATAAGTGTGTCTATTTATGTATCCTGTGTCTATTAATTTTGCTTCTGCCACTCGCATAGTTTTAGGATTTGTTTCCTACAAGATACTCACACTCATCGATAGTCAATATAATCCTTTTAAATGCTGACAACTTGTTTTAAAATGTGGATGTCCAGAGGTAGGATGTCGAAGTTTGTCAATGAAAATTTAAAAAAAAATAAAAATATATTTAAAACATTCTTGAATTTTGGGGGCAGGGAAAAAAACCTTGATTTTCGGGAGGGGGGGGGGGGGGGGGGGGGGGGGGGAGGGGAGAGGGGGGGGGGGGGGGGGAATTACAAAGAAGCCTAGACGGCACACAACAAAATCTAGATCAAGGTGGAAAAAGCTAAGTGTGGCAACGCTGACAACGGACTTCCGTTCCGACGATCACTATAAACTCTATCAACCATAAGGACATGTTCAAAATTAACATGCCTGAATTCTAAAATGTGTAGATCTATTTTGTAATATTGTTTAACTTATTTAACTCTTTGTTAATAACGAAATAATACAATGTGCAAATTACAACATAAAATTACTATACTGTTCAATACTGTACTATAATAAATAATGATACATGAATGTACAATGCTACAATTGGATTAATAGGGCGGTCGTCGTAAGTACGAGTTGTCTTTGGTCACATACATCGCAAGTTGATGAATGTGTGTACTTGGTTAGAAAAACCAACACAAATTTAGCTTCGATTAATCTTTAAGTGGTGAATATAGAACTTCAAAACTAATTTTCATAAATTGAATACATATTCATTTCTAGTCCACGTTTAATTCCCGAGGCCAAGCAAAATGATGAGGATATTACTCAGAGTCAACATCATCGCACTCCGGGCAAACATCGCACTCCGTCTCCATCAGCAAATGTCGAATGGTATGAATGTTAATTGTTCATGTTGCGCGCTGGTTGTATACACGCTTCATGCATCCTCTCGTACTTCCATCCTTGTTAAGTTTGCATATGATGCCGAATTCCAGCGTCTGAGTCTCAGTAGATTAAAGCAAGAGTTGGTTAATTGCCCTTACAATTTATCCCTCGTCTATATCCAGTATCCCCACTATGATTGCTCTCGAGGCTAGTCTGTCAGCTCTGTCATTGTCGTACACACCTGCATGCCCGGGACAGTAGATCCACACCAGTTCCTGAAGGGTTGAGGCCTCTATGTATGTTCTCCCTTCATGTCGTAACCATCCATCTGAACCTTCCAAATCACGGATTGAGAGTTTGACACAATAAATGTCCGGTTGATCTAGTAAAGTTTAAAAGGCCCAAGAAGATTTATTCTACAATACTAAATTTTTAACATTTTTAGGCTTTAAGACACAATGTTTTAACTTAAGAACGAAACCGCTATTATGGGTGTTTACGTGGGATAGATTTATTGGAATATTGCGACAGAATCACTAATATGGAAATGATGACAAGAACCAGACTGATACTGGTAAAGCAGGAGATGACTAGAAGAAATTGACGACGAATGGAACAGAGATTGAGAAAACTGGACAACAGCATTGCAAGGCAGTCTGCAGCGTTCCGCTTTTCTCACCGACTATTTCTTTTGTCTATTATTTTATTCCTCTCCAAGCCTCTCCTATCGCTAGAAATAAAACCATTTCTCTTCAGATTTTTTTTTTTCATTCTGATAACGAGAAAAACTTTTCTCTTAAAGTCTTATATTAGATTAGACTCGCAAACCTTACGATTTCTCACTGCTCAGGACGATAAATTATTCTGAAAGGGTCACTGGAGGACATTGCATTTCACGCCTACAAGCCCCAAGTGCACCTTTTGAATCGCTGACTGGACACACGTAAATCAAGGGTGAGTTAAGCCGCACTGTCACGTAGACAGAAATTTATTTTGCCATTTTAATGTTTTGTTTTCCTAATCATTTGTATTCTCATTTTCTTTCATTTTCTCCTTCTCAAACCCCACCCGAGGTGTTTACGTTCAGGCTTTCAGTGGAAATCCCCCACTGGTCAGAAACGGTCAGCGCAGCGGTAATATTACATCAAACGCACCTGGCGCTGGCCTGATATGAAGAATTTCTCTTACGCGTAAAGTGTTTGAACGAGCGAAAGGGTCCCGGTGTTTGGCCGTCAGAACGCTGCTAGTGATCATAATATTATGCATCCTTGAAACAGGGGGAGATAAACCCGCTGCTAGCCTTTGTTGTTTGCCCTTAGATGAGCAAAGAGCACATATATTATGATTGTCTCTCTGGGGGAATTTTCGCAAAGTTGTTGCTTCTGAAAACCTGTGTATTACCCGGTATTACGCATTACGCCAATACATCTGTAGAATCAGGTTAGGCAGGTGTCCGGGGGGGAGCGTCCTTTGTAAGCTATAAGATTTGAAATTTTACTACGTCAAACACACTCGTAGAAGATTCCTGTCCCGAGATAGACCATTATGGAAATAAGGCAAACATTAACACAGAACTAAATGTTTTTGGCCTATTTCTTGGCATTTTCTCGGGGTGAGTAAACATATCTTATAATTATTATATTAGATTCATGTTAGCTTTTATATATATCTGTTAGGGAAGTGAATTCATTTCTGAGGACTTCTCCTAGTAATTTATTCAGTGATAAGGTAGCGCTGTCTACGGCCTATTAAGTGGTGCTTAAACTGTTACGGTTTATCATGGGTTAAATGTTAAACTTACAATAACAGATATTAGGCGTAGAATCAGTCCACGAATGCTTACCATTGGGTTAAGAGTCAGCAAAATTAACTGTCATTTCTGTAAGATAATGCCAGGTGTGGATTGTTCACTTAAAAACTGAATAGTGAGATGCAGGTAATAACTCTGGATTATAGGAAATAGTCACTTATTCCTTTTTGATAGATATTTTTAGTGGCAAGGGAGAATCATTTTATGCTTACTTGTGTGGCTAGGCACTAGTCTATAACTTTCACAGAAAGCAGTCACCAGGCATAGATATAATTATATCTTATGATTCAGCCACAATTGTATTATTATAGCAAGAACATTGCATTCTCTTTGTACTCATTGTGTGGAATATTAATATATTTTCCCAAAGGGACATATTACTTATTTTGTAATGTCACATGCTGTAATCTGTTTATGTAAATTCATTTAATGTTGTAAGATGAATAAGCATATCCATTTAACTGTAACTACTGGTTAGGTTTCCTGTATATTGAGATTGGGAGAAGAGGAGTAGATTGTTGCTGTCAGAACAGTTACTGACAGGTACCTGGGTGTGCAAAAGATATTAAGTCTATGCGGGTGCGTGTTGATAATTGATATTTTTAAGGAACAGGAGACATGGTTAACGACAGCCCTAAACTATCATAGCAATAACTACAATAAATTTAATCCCATAGTGGAGCGAAACTTTCTGTATAAAGTTAGTGTGATTTATTATTTGCTTGATGTAAAAGGGTGTCTCTTTTCGGTCTCAGTTTCAGGGGGATACCGAATTGCTAGTCTAGTTTCCAGTCAGACGAAGAATGTCACCGTCTCTTCGATCTAGAGGGATTCTGAGGATATCTAGCCCCACGAGTGTCACAGCCATACCTGGAACAACAACCTTTTGTCAACGCCATTTCCCTCTCACGGGAGTTCAGCTCACGCATTGTGAAATGAGCCAACGCAACAATCTGAAACGTCTATGGCAGTAGTAGTTTCCTACTCGCCTATTGGATTACCAGTCAGGGCATTGCGGCTTCCAAAATCTCAAAACCGCCCAGCATGCCTATAGCAGAATTCCATATCACCCGCCTTTTTTGTGCCTAAACGGGGCACTCAGCCAAGCCACAGTCAACCAGCCAAAACCGGATTTAAAGCCAATTCTAGCGCCGGATAAGCACGCCTTGGGATCAATTGTCCTCACGTGACTTCGTCCCATGGTTTATTTCTGGGTCTATGTAGAACTTCGCACTTCGGAGCGGCCAGCAAAGATAAACAGCGTCTTCCAGTCCCCTCGCGAAACTAGAGGTCACCAACAGTTAGCACCAACAAAGAAAGTTTTTTTTACAGGCCAAGTCCATCACCCATGGAGTATATCTTTACGTAAAAAGACACTTTCCGGAGCTATTACATTTGGTCCCACGTAAGCGGACGGACTGACACGCAGCTTATTCATTTTGGTAAACCAGAGGTAAATACAGAGTTCCAGCCCCTCGCGCAATTAGGGGTCACCAAAGATAGCGCCTACATTGGATTTACAGGTCAAGTCCATCACCCATGGAGTATATCTTTACGTAAAGACATTGGAGCTATCCCATTTGGTCCCACGAAAGCGGACGGACTGTAGCTCAGTTTTGTTTATTTGGTCAGCAGGAGATAGACAGTCTTCCAGTTCCCATCGCGAAATCAGGGGTGCCACCAACAATAGCGACTACAGTGGATTTATACAGGTCAAGTCCATTCCCCATGGAGTATATTTTTACGTAAAAGACACTGTCGGAAGCATTGTACTTGGTCCCACCGAAAACGGACAGACTGTCAGACAGTTTATTTCATCTCTCTGTGTTCTACAGGTTTTATGAATGGTGATCGGTGTGTGTGTGGTTGTTGGTGTATATGATTCTCGATGAATATTTGATTATTGATGTAATTTTATGTTGTTGTGATGATATGCATTATTTTCATGCTTTTCTTCTTTAATAAATTTTACACATTTATTAATGCGCTGTTCACGACCTTTCCATCCATATTTGTATTTTTAGCTCTTTACTATAATCTCTATGTATGATAAGAGAAAAGAGAGAGAGCAGGAGATGCTTAGACAGTAAAGTGAGTTGAGGCTTGGAGAGAGAGATCATTTTGGTAAATCTTCTTCCAGGTTGTCTCAAGTCCATCTCCTATTTACACCTTTCTGTGTGTGTAATCTATAACTCTGTCAGTCCACTATCCCTTGTCGGTTTCACTACTATTGTCCAACTCGACAAATACTCTACACTCTAACTCAACCTACCAACTATACCCTATTAACCAGTTTACCCTACCAACTATATCCTATCAAACAGATAACCATAACAAACCATACCATACCAACCACGTAACCCATACCATACTAATAATCCCATATCAGAGTAAAACTCTAGGCTGTCATACCAGGTGACTCTAACCTGAGTCATAGTCCAGTAAGCAGAAGGGGTATTTAGCAGGGCTGACTTACTCCATCATGTTTGTGATGTGCACTGAGTCCAGGGTAGCAAACTCTGCCACCCTCTGAACCCATTGAACTGTTTAACTGTACCTCAGTGCTGGGACAGATCAAACCAAGAGAGTCAGAACAAAAATCATCTCAGCAGCTACTAAAGACCTTGGAGAGTTGAGTATAATCCTTATCAGCAAAATTACAATAGAAGAGATCTCCTGGTCCAGATGATGACCATAGTTTGTTATTTTCTAACCACAAGAGCACACATTATTTTGTTCATTTGTAAATCTTTAAGAGTTTTGAGAATCTATTATTTTTTTTTAATCCAACATAATAGAGTATGTTATTATTTTTCTTGTTACTTTTAATTGGGTTGTATTTTGTTTTTAAACATAAATCTACACCCTGGGGGCTGAGCCATAATTAAACTAACTTACAGTGGGTAGGGATATGTTAGTTAATGTGGCTGGACACCAAATCTCCTTTCTCAACCTTATGTACTTTACATAGTCCTTTTGTAGGATTTCTGAGAAAGAATTTATAGTCCAGAAAATATCCAGTTTAGTTGCCAGAATTCTCTTTGCGTTAAGGATTTCTAGTAGACTATTTCCTGATGAGACAGTTCCATTCGAACTCGTAGGCTATCAAACATCATACAGATATTATCATATAGGTATCCTTTTTTATTCTCTCATTCATTCTATAGTCACGCCTCCTTCCTTTAAAAAGTCCCGCCACTCAGTCCTAGATCTAGAATCCAGAGGGTAAATGAGTTAGAGAGAGAGAGAGAGAGAGAGAGAGAGAGAGAGAGAGAGAGAGAGAGAGAGAGAGAGAGAGAGAGAGAGAGAGAGACCGAAAAACACACGGAGAAGAAATCCTGAGACAGAAATGACAGAAATAAGGAGACCGTGGAAAGACATGGACAGTATGGCACAAGGCAGAAGAACTTGTTTTGCATTTTTTTAAAGGCCTGTGATCTTTAGGAAGCTGAAGAATAGTGATAACGATAATGATGGTGATGATGAGGATAATGGTGGTGGTGATGATGATGATGACGATCATGATGATCATGATGATAATGATAATGATTGATCATGATGATGATGGTCATGATGATGATGTTGATGGTCGTGATGATAATGATGACCAGAGAGACAAGGTTGCAAATACAAATTATTACACACGTAATCCGGCACAGCACTTGATAATGATGATAACACTTTGACGAACCAAACACGCGTTCATACAAACAAATTAAATTTAATACCAATAAAGTCTTCGCTGTCATAATTTCCGTAAAATGATAGTAACAATCAAACAAACATACTTACGGCCCACGACAGAGAAAACACGATGATAGCGCTCTTAGAGGCCCCATAGACCGGCCCACAAGGGTTAGGATTTATTCCTGTTGGAACAAAAGAATGTTTATTACACTGAGGAACATCCACGTGGTGTCCGGACAGGAAGCACATAGCGTAGACCTGCACAGATTATGTTGTTATCTCCCCTGCGTGATGATATACTAACATATTAATATAGCACAATAATAATTATATTGTCAGAGTTTATACGAGAAGAAGAATAATAGTAACAAAAGCCATGATAATAATTATTCATTATTTGATAACTGTCTATGGAGCATGACGATTTATCTCCGTTGAACATAACAAAGTTCACTGCTGGTTACAAGAGCACGTTGGCCAGTCCATGTTGTGTTCTGAAGTGTTCATGGTTTAACATTTCTACAGTAATGGGCCCCATGCCTAGCCCTCCTTAGTCGCTGTTTACGACATGCATGACAGGTTATAGTGTTACTATTCTTTGCTACCCTTTCGAGCCCCGGTAACACATGCAGAGTTGGGAGTGACAGTAGTAGTAGCTCCCTCCAGAAATAACTGACGATGGGGATGCGCCACTGAGGCGACATTCCTCAGCTACATTTTTCTTCGTGTTTCTTTCGTCGTGTTCTTTTCTCTTCTGCTTGTTGTAACAGTTTATTTTCATTCAATCTGAGGTGGCGCCAAAGGAAGCATCGCCATTTTGTGCGAACGACAGCTTCATTCTGCCAGGTTGCTGGAGGGATGATAGGAAACTCTATACAGAGCGATACAACAGGAGGCAATCTGATCATCAGAAGGGGTCCCCCCGTCGATTAAGTGTTTCTGCCCTTATTCTCCTTTACACTCTAAGGGGGGCGGGCCCACCTGGGTCATGACGCCCAAGTGTCTCAGCCTCCTGTTTTCTTGTGTAGACAAAGAACCCATTCCACCTTGGTTGCAGCTTTAAAATCCACAATTCTGCCAGCCGGAGGCAATTGTGAAAGTAATAGAGTGACGACAAATTATTGCGGTTGTTCTGCAGCACACCACTGACACACCTGCGTGAAGCTGACGAAGCGTGAAGCCATTACAAGCTGGCAACTGAAATCTAACTGCACCAGACACCTCATATAATACACCGCGGGTTACCTGTAGAGCCGCCGTCCTTTCACCAATACAAAGAAAAACTCAGTGTATTGCGGACTTTAAAAAATTCCAATTTCAGGGTGTTTCCTATACCGCAGGTGGGGCTAGATTTTACTGTCCCGAGTTCCAAAGCCCATTGCGGTTGTTCCACAGCCAGCATGATGCCTTCTCCGCAGTTTCACTAAGCCTTTTCAGTGCCCTTGTTCTCGACTGTCCCCTCAGCCCCAACAGTTTCAATAAATCATACACTGACGCAGACTCGAGCCCTCTTGCACCCCTCAACAGCCATGACCCTTGCAGTGAACCCATCGTGTCTCAGATCCGCGGCCAGATCACTATACTTTGACGCTTTGAACGAATGTTGCTCGTCCAATTTGAATTCAAATGGCACGGTCAGTTCAATCAATATAACCTGATGCGATGATGAAGAATGCAGCACTATATCCGGCCGTCTTTGAGATTTCCTGATACTCTCTGGACATGCCCCTCGTCCAGGTAGGTCTACTGCCATTTCCAAGTCATTTGCACAGTCAAGAAGAGATGGTAAACTGCTACCTGATTTACTCGGTTTGGGGTGTGCTGACTTTCCCGCTCTCAGAAAGTATGTATTTGCGGTGCTCGGCCTGACTTTGCTATTCGCCTTCATCCTTGCCAGGTCTATTGTCACAGCCAGCTCACACTCACTTAGCACTTTGTTGTGGTGCCATGTGTATCGCCACTGCCCCAATGACACCTTGCAAGCTGAGAGCACGTGTTCAGATGTCTGCCTCTCCTGGCACAGGGGGCACTGCTCATCATCCGACTTTCCCCATCTCACAAGGTTTGTGGTCGATGGCAGGTCATATTTTGATCTAATAATGAAGCTGAGCCTAAGAGGTGCCATCTGCCATATATCATTCCATGTCAAGGACCTTTGCAGGGCTCCTTCCCATGTAGTCCATTGGCCTTGTTGGGCCTGCTGCGCCGCTTTTTGCAACCTCTTATCATTCTCAGCTCCTCGTATCTCCTGAACTACCATGTCTCTGCGCTCCCTGCTTGATGCCTTGGACCACCAGCGGATGTCTCCATTGCCAAATCCCCGTCTATTCGTCTGTGTATATCCGATTACGTCCCTTAGCTTGAGCGACTCTTGGGCAGCATCAACAGCTTCTTCCACTTTCCACTTCCTTCCCGTTTTCAGTGTGGGCTGAATGGACTTAACCACGCCATCTGCTGGCTCGCGCAGCATCATTGTGAGCCTTGCCTTTCCCACTTTGTACTCTTCAACAACTGACTTGAAAGGAAGAGCAAATTTTGACTCTTTGCAGTACAGTGCTACAACAGCCAATGATATAAAAAAATAATGTAGACATAATATAGAAATAGAATTACAAAAAGCAATCATTGCCACCCATTGTTTCATTGTGTTCAGATATACATGGAGATCAGAAGAAATGAGGTCCAACACAAAAATAAGAATCTTCAACTCAAATATCAAAGGAAATAATATTGTATGGTTCTGAAACATAGTGAAGAAAAAAACAACCAAAGAAAACAATCAAAAAAGCTACAGAAATGGAGAGAAAGATGTGAGCTGATAGCACACGACAGGAGGACTTGGCATGTGTTTGTTGAAGGTCTATGCTCTGTTGTGAGCTAATGGGTTTTGATGGATTTATTGATTAATCGACTTTTAGAACAAGGGAGGCAAACTAAAGAATGTTTTTAAATTGTTCTAGTAAGTGATTACTTCCCTTCTTTATAACTGTTTATAACGTTGTAATTGTTGGTAGTGATTGAGTGAAAAGTTCATAAGATCGTAAACAAAATTTAAAAACAACCAAAAAAAAAAAAAAAAACACACACACACACACACACACAAAACGGAAACAAGACAAAAAGAGAAAAAAAGGTTTTTATTGCTGAATAACATTTCTTTAGTTGTCTTCTTTCTTCCACGTGGCGACTCCATGCTCTGTAGGAATCGAAAATGATAATGGTGATTTGATCATAAATGACTTTTCCCCAATTCTGTGACAAGAATGTAGATTGTTGTTTGATGACCTACCTGCAACGGAGGCAATGTTGATTATAACTCCTCCTCGACCTCTCTTATCTCGCCTCATGGACTCCATCGCCAGCATGGTCCCTCGCAAAGTTCCTTTCTGAGAAGTTCAAGACATCAGCATTACACTTCTCACAAGGTCAAGGTCTTATCTATCCAGATAGATTTTTCCCTCCCCCAACCGTGCAGTACTGTACGTATTCTTACGAGACTCAATTTTATGTTACTGAGTTGGATCATACTATGATTTCTGCAAGTATAGTTCACTGTAGCATTCTAGAAAAAAAACGTATTACGTATACATTTGTTTCTAAATTCTTATTGTAGGATTTTGTTTTCTTTAATCATATTGAATTACAGATACGTGTTCAATACGCAATTTTTCTTCAAAATAAGGAATAAAATAGACAAACGATGAGTTTCATGTTAGCAAATTTTTTTTAACTTTGACATTTTCTGTTTCATTTTTACTGTTCTCTTACAATTTTTTTTCTTTCTTTTAGATAAAAGTCGGCGCCTCATGCCGCCTCACCGCTCGCACCGCCCAATAGCAGGCTCTTTATGATACATATTTTAGCTGCGTCAGTAAATATATGACTTTGTATAATACATCTTAGCTGCGTCAGTAAATATATAACTGTATAATATATCTTAGCTGCGTCAGTAAATATATGACTCTTTATACCACCATATTTTATGACATAATCTTGTTGTTATATACTTGCTAATATAGGAAACTTCAACTCAGATATCAAGGCAGACCAACTGTAACAGGAAAACTTTAGCGCAAAGCAGACTCTGCCTTAAGAGTGAATAGTTAGAGGCTTCATTATACCAGGTCTCGGCATTATGAGTTTGAGTGTTTCAATCCTCGCTGCCTTTTCCTTACCTAACTCAAGGGCAGAGTCAGGTAACCATTTACAGCTGTGTAGACCGGAGCGTGACGCAACCAGGTGTGGATTTTAGTACTTGGACAAAACCTAGTAACTGTTTGGG
The DNA here is from genome assembly GCA_024509875.1 of Oreohelix idahoensis. NCBI lineage: Eukaryota > Metazoa > Mollusca > Gastropoda > Stylommatophora > Oreohelicidae > Oreohelix > Oreohelix idahoensis. Next base: position 64,132 of record JAMPIV010016277.1, read on the forward strand.
GACTCAGGGAGTTAATCCTAATCCTCTGTTTCACCAATATCCTCCTCTGTAACAGAAACAGTTTAAAATGACTTACAACGTTGACATCTATTGTTTTCTCCCAGAGGTCATCCATCTCAAAACCCACACCAGCGTTGTTGATCACGATGTCCAGTCCTCCATATGTTGCCTTCACGGTTTTAAAAGTTTCTAAAACAAAAAAGAAAATAGAGAGAGACAATTTATGTGGCACTAGTTGTGAGAGCTGTTCGCATTTAATTTTCACACTTGTTTTATTATTAGTATATTTATTTATTTTTTATTAATAATCCCTGCGAAATGCAGGGAACTAATCTGAGAATTAAATATAAAAAAACAAGCAAACCAGCCTGACATTTTCAACAGGAAGCAAACCAATCCAGGTGGCACCAGCTCTATGACAGCCGGACATCTGCTGCAGTCTTGCCCAATATACAGCAATGAACGCAGCAGCATATGGCAACAACCCATTTCTCTCCCGTTTGGAGATGTTAGGAACCTTGAGCTGACTATTGCCTTTAATATCGTCATTAATGGGAAATTTTGAAGGCGAACGTGAAAGTAGAAAATCCTTTTTTTTTTTTTTAAAGGGGAGGGGTAATGTTTAATCCTAGTACACGAAGACTGAAACAATGAGTGAGACTGAAGAATCTGAATAGATCAACTGCTTGTGAAACGGAACAGCAAAGTGTGTGACACACTGAATGCGTTTCGGAACATAGCGAAAGATACCGGCTGGCCGTCGCGGAAAAGACTGGGGCTTCACCATCTTTATTTCCTGCAGGACGTCGTGGACGGACTTTGATGATTCACTGCTGCCGACCTCTGATGCAAAAATGGCAGCTGATCTGATATGGTCTTATTTGTATTGCCTTTTTTGGATCCTTAGCCACTAACTGACTGGTCAGTGGCCATCACGCCTAGTGGTGTTTTTTTAGGGGAGCAGAAAACTCTCTCCACTTTTCTCTGTGGACGTCCTTCGTGCGATGCCCTGCCTCTGGTTCATTCTTTTCATTTCGACCTCCACCTTTCCTAGTCAAGCTGCTTTTGTTCGGCCTCTCTTTCGCGCTCTTTCTGGAGTCCGCAGCGTAGCAGTTATCGTGATGATGTCATAATCTCTTCTGATGACACAGACAATCAAATTCCAGCGTCTAGATTTGTATTACCCCACTGATGTTACGCTTTATTTGAAATGACATCTAAATTTATTTTTGTTAAAGTCAACTAGACATCAAGTCATATGTCAATGCTATCAGGTTAGTAGATTCTTGTCTTCGCTGCATGACTTGTCACTTCAACTGTGAGACGTTGTGCTTTATTTACTGCATCAGTCCTCACGATCTGCTGACCTAGCACACGAGAATATTTGTTACTAGACCACAAGGTCTTTTATGTGTGGACAAGTGCTGTAATATAACCGATGGACCGTGTGTCTATGTTTAAAGGAACGTGCCACGCCAAAAAGAGGCAAAACTAATAATAAAGAAAACTAGCATACGAATCATTGAGTTCTGCTTGTCGCTGACTTCTAATGTTCCCCCTAACAATGATTTCTTCTACCAGAATAATTACTTTCTGTTAACTAGACCCGACTGTCAACTCTAACTACGGATGCTGGAAGCTGTGTTATATAGCTCAGGACATCGAAGATGCCTTCCACGAAAAAAAAAACACACGCTAGTGGTTTGGATAGATTTAGAAAAATCTTTCGATAAAGTATGGAAAGAGGGATTGAAAGTCAAACTGCAGAGAAGTGGTGTATGTGGGCGAATGTACAAATGGATTGGTCATTACCTTGAGAATAGAACCGCCAGAGTACAGCTGCAAGGACAGACTAGTAAAAAGCTTATATTACAGAAGGGGGTCCCACAAGGGGGAGTCCTGTCACCTACACTGTTCCTTGCATACATAAATGACATAACTGAAAATATTCAACAAATAGCACACAATGCATTCCTTGCAGATGACTAAGCATTGTGGATCTCTGAAGAACGTATCACTACTGCAAACATTCTGATGCAGCAAGCACTAACATCCCTGGAAGAGTGGGCCAAAACATGGCTCATGAAGATAACTGAAGAGAAAACAACGTACACGGTATTTTGCCTCTCAACTAGACCTCAGAGCTTCAAACTAGTGCTACACGGAGAAAATCTTCATTTAAATGAAAATCCAAACTACATAGCCATTACTTTTGATCGCCGTCTGACTTGGAAAAAACAGGTTGACAGAAACCGAATAAGAGAAAGACAAAGAATGGCAATTATGAAAACACTTGCTGGAACAACTTGGGGTGTAGATGAGGAAGTGCTTAAGACGTTGTAGGTGATAAATATCACATTTGCAAGGAGCGGCTGATATGATACATCACATTTGTTTGACGCTACCCAGATTTGTGGTTATAGGCGCGGCAGATTAACACGTACATCGGTCAGAGGCCGATAAGACACGGAGTTTGCGCACTCATACGACAGATAACGAGATTACTGTCTGTGTGACACATGTGGGCAGACAAGTGTGATATAATCGCTTCCGGTCACTTGGTTAAAAGTAATCATGGATTTATTACATTTTAGACAATATGAGTCTACAAATGTGTTTGTGAGAGTGTATGCAAGACATCATATTACCATATATGGGAGACGTGACCTTTTGCAAAATTTTTCCATGTAGGAAATATTTTGAAAGTGCCACACCCGACATGTTTGAAATGATTGGATCTTTCTGATTAGATTCATAACAACATTGAGGGGAATATAGCCTGACCATTTTCGCAGTTTTATCTCACTGTGAATTTCAAGCTCGCCAAGACAACTTCAGACCTCGCCAGAGTGAAGACTAGCTTCATAATTCCTTTTTGTTAACCGGACCTTTTATTGGAGAACCAGATAAGACTTTAAAAAAGCACAGGAAATCTCTACATTTTAATAAGGAACACCGGGACTAGGAAACTGAAGAAACACGGAGTCAGAGGGGAATCTATTGCAAAATTAAAGACATCCCAGACGCGTGTAAGAGAACGATTCGTCTCTTTTATTCATCTGAGCAAACAAGTCTGTAGCCAGGATTGGCGTAAGTTGTGATTTACATTTCATATTTTATTACTAACATGTGAACTAACATATATATGTAAATATTACCATGTGAAGTTTAATGTGTGAAACTCGCTATTGGATGTCAAAGTCATTTGGGGCTGGCAACCTCAGTATCTAGAATGATGATTCATGAACCACCACTGCAAGGGCTGGTGATTGCTTTATTGATAGTTTCGTAAAGAGAACTAAAAGCATAAAGTAGTTCCAGGTTCCCTATGGAGCAGGGAGGGAAAGATGAAAGAAATGATGTACATTCTAAGAATAAGACTTACATTTTCAAAGCAGTGTAAATGTCCCTATAAACATATTCACTTTAAAATTAATGTAAGTTTTCAAGCTTTAAACCAGTGTAAATGTCTATGTGAAAATATTCATTTTAAATTAATAGAAGTTTCAAACTTTTCCATAAGTGTAAATATAAATGAAACATAAATGAATTTATATTGTGAACACTTTTCAAACAGTGGAGATGTAAATGTAAAACATATTATATCTGTACGTTTAACCTTTTCATTTAAATGTAATGTAAAGCTAAAGCTATTCAGTTTAAATGTAAAGGAAGTTTTATCCCGAGGGATTAAATTTAATTCTCATCGAGGGTAAATTCTGACATGGGATGGTAGAATAGAAGAGGGGGTGGGGCACATAACTGTGTCGGAAAACGCCATACTCAGAAGAGCGTTTCGTTTCTATTTCTATTACCAGTTATTGGTGGTACCAGCAGAAAGTACTATCTCTGGAACCAAGTGAAGGTAGAAGTGGACTGACGTTTTGCGAGACGCCATCATAAGAGGGTCTTATAGACAGACGCAGAACCAACTTAGCCGTTACTCCTCGACGTTCTTGGAACGTGCGGCGCCTGAACTTCGACCAGAGACGAGCGAGAGCAGAGTGAAAGGAACTGACCCAGCGGGAGAAGAAACTACCATTGGCAGCTAAGTGAAAATATCCGCTGCCAAAAGTGACCTCCTTTATTCAGTTAAATCCCATCCAAGTGATGAAAATCCTTTTCATAAATATTCAAATTATTTTCCAACTGTTAAAACTTAAAGTGATTATTAAATTTTGTTATTTGTAATGTTACAAATTTAACTTCGATTCAATCCTTTTAAATGTACTACATGTTTGTCTCAGTCAAAGTTACTAAACACACACTCTAAACAGAGCTATATATATATTATTATAATAAATTCCACTGATTAACTCAGCGGTGGGGGCTTAACGAGCTAGAATAAACCATTGCAAAATTCTTCATAAAAGTGTCGGCAGATTATAGAATTAACGTGCCCGGCGACAGCAAGCATTGTTATCTGAATATCTTATGAAGACTCCCATGTGATAGAAGCTTTACTACTCGTCTATCGACATTTCTGCCAAGAGTAATCGTGTGTAAAAATAGACTCTATTGAAGCCTATAATAGATGCTCTTGAGAAAACATTCCTTTTGAAAGAAAAAGAGCCAAACTGCAACAGATAGAAAATCCATAACGACAAAATACATAGAGAAACATTACCCACGCAACATCTGGACCCACGCAACACCTGGACCCACGCAACACATGGACCCATGCATACACAGATGGATCAGCAACAAATGCAACAGAAAATGGAGGTGGGGGTGTCTTTCTGACCTTAAGCAAAGAAGAAAAAAGGCTGTCAGTGGCAAACTGGACAATTCTCAAGTAAATTCAGAGCAGAGGAAGAGGCCTTGAAAACTGCAGCAGAAGTTATATTGAAAGAAAAAAGCACAGAGAGACAAGTTGCTTTCTTTACTGATGCACAGTCAGTAACTGCAACGTTGAAAAGCCAAAATAATACAGACCTGGATGACCTCAGAATAGTGCTCCACAACTTTGTCAACGATTCAAAAGTGTTGTGATCCAATGGAACCCATCTCATTGTAACATCTCCGGCAATGAAGAGGCTGACAGAATGGCAAAAGAAGGTTCACATCTACCTCAGCCTGATGCAAGCATAACTTTCGAGGAGGCAAAGAGTTTTATCAGAATCAGATACAGAAACAAATGGAATGTAGAACATCCAGGTCACACACAGAATGATGCTTACTACCAGCTCAACAGAAGAGAACAAGTGATAATCTTTAGACTCCGCACTGGCCACAACAGATTGAGATACCATCTATTCAACAAGGTAAAGATAGCAACTACCGATCAGTGTAACTGTGGCACTGATAAAATGACTGCTGAACATCTGCTTCAAAGTTGCACCTTATACAGAGAAAGCGCATATGGCCGACGCCAGTTCCTTTCGTGGAAAAGCTTTACGAGGATTCAAATAGCCTCAAACTGACTACTGCTTTCTTTGAGAACATTCAAGTGGACGTCTGAGAGTGTACGAAGAAGAAAAAAAAAGAAGGAAGCTGTGTCTTTCCCTAAATTCTACATTTTGTTTGTAAACTCCAGAGAACTGTACTACCTCTGTAAAAGCTTCCAGTCTAAAACCCAAAATAAACAAAAATAACAAATCCCTCCCCTTGAGTTTTGGGACTTATTTTTTACTTTAGCTAATTTTTTATTTATTTTTTTTTTGTGTGTGTTTAAACTCCACCTTCGTCTCGTGTATCATTCTTTGAATGTGTCAAAATTTACAAATTCGTTTGGTCTTTTTTTGTTCCCTTGTTCTAAGTTCACTTACGAGCCCCGATCTCCTAGGGAAATGTCTCTCGTCATTTTTTCTTCATTCTTATTAGCTGCAGGCGGATTCTAATACGAGTTAGCCAGCCTAAATTTAGCTCGCTTGGATAGAGTTTTCTGGTAACGTTGCACATATTTTTTGGTTACATAAATGGGTTTTAGAGCACGTTTTCTGTATCAAATTGTTGTCAGAGCCAGTCAAACAGGTGTCTATTGCCAAGTCAGAGAACATCTGCTTTGCGTTTTTATAGCAAATATTATTCAGTCGGGTTTCCATACAGTTAAAGTGATGTTCTATACTTAACAAAAGACTAATTTTTTTATAGTTTAAAATCCTACATATGACTGCCTGCTCGCCTGTCTCATATCCCCCACACACAACTAACATAATTACCGATGTATGTTACGTCGGTCGGTCTCATTCAAAATAGTAAGTCGCGCCAGAAAAAAAGTGCGCAACGCACTGTGTGCAACTTTTCGGCGTGGGTGTTATATAAAACAAATACTTTGGTTTTATATTTTATGTTTTTATTCTTTCGCGAAATTAGTAGCGCTCGATAAAGAAAACCACTTATTATCAGGGAACACTTTTTGAAAACAATCCACGCACTTTCACACGAAATGTTGTCATCAAAGAACTTTTAAATTGAATCTAAAATAACATAATTCTCGCTGTGTGTACGTTGGTCACAGCTGAGTAATGCAACCGTGTTGAAAAATTGTATTGTTTCCATTATATATACTCTCCCAAAATTAGTTACAATCAACAAAGAAAAGCGTTCAAATGACGGTGTTCATGAACTGTTTGATTACACTGTATAATGGAAAGAAACCAAAAACACTCTAAGAATGTACTTCTATCTGCTCATCCGGGAATGGAAACAGCACACTATAATTAAAAACTCGTCAAGTTTGACGGGTTATTGCTAGTTATACAATGTTCTAAAAAAAATTCTATAATGAATTACAATTTTTAAGAAAAAAGCAATTTTAATTGTTGACTTGAAAACATCGCACGTGCTTCGTACATCAGATGTTGAACTCACGTGTTAGAGAACATACATGGCTTACTGAATATGTTTCTGTTAGTTACGGACATTTTAAACAGCCTTATTTACATCTGGAGGTATTCTATCGCCTGCCACCTTGGTAGACGACCATAATTTAATGGGAGACAATCCGATAACTCTACGAATTTAAGCTGTCGGTTGCATAGCAACAGTAACACTCTGTCATGCTACCTTTAACAAAGCCTTACCTTTTACTTCAAAGCAGGGACGGACTGTGACTTGAGCCTCCGGGCAATATGAGTAATTGGCTCCTAACATAGATTACTGGTTCGGTATCTGCCGCGTCGCCCTCCAAATGATATGGGCCCTCTGCCACTGCCCGATCGGCCAATCCGCCCCTGCATCAAAGTAACTATTTTGATAAGCGATGTCTCTAGTGGCGTATTTGGCAATTTTTTTTCCGAGTAGAGTATGGCGGGGCTCAGTCTTGGAAGCCCCTACTCCCTGCCATGATGCATTTCAGCTACGTCTAAACGAAAATTGAGCTTCTTATTGAAAAAGGTGAATAAACATTTTTCAAAAAAGTGTGTAATCTAGTGTAAGATATATATACGAGATATATACTAGCAATAACCCGTCAACATTGACAGGTTATTAATTATAGTGTGTTGTGTCTGTTACATGTATTACAGACGATACTATCACTACTGTGGTCATTTCATTGCAGGCGACCGCCATTAGATATTTGTAGTGAAAATTATATGGATGTATTAAATATGAAGACATGGAGTAACCTTACCTATATGACATGTGGAGCAGTGATAGTGATCTAAATAACTAACATTTCTTTTATGACAACATGTTTCGTAATTGTTCGTGCATCTTTTAAAATCTTGCCCTGGTCGACTTACTGCCCTGAGAAGCCATGGTCGACTTATTGTCTCTGAAAATAACGTTTGAAGTTTGACGAAACTCCAGTTCATGTACTGTTTATCAATTGTGTTGTTGGCTTCTTTCCATAATCAAACTGTTCATGCACACCTTCATTTGCGCACTTTTTCTTTTTTCGGGAGAGTACATATAAGGGGAAACAATACAATTATTGTCTAACTTTCAACCACAGTTGTGGTTGAAAGTTAATGTACTCTCTCGAAAATAGAAAAAAGTGCGCAAATGACGGTGTGCTAAATGTGACTGACCGACCGACCGACTGACCGACCGAAGTACTTACGGCGGGAATTATGGTATTGAAATATATATATATGTGTGTGTGAGAGTGAGTGTGTGTGCGTGCGTGCGTGCGTGTGTGTGTGTGTGTGTGTGTGAGAGAGAGAGAGAGAGAGAGAGAGAGAGAGAGAGAGAAAGAGCCGCCCAGCGCATACTAGGAAAAGTTTAAGGGTGAAAACATTAAGCATGGAAGCCCCCCCCAACCCCACCCCCACTTTATACGTCTCTATGGATGTCTCCACGACTAAATGTTCTCGGAGGTAAGTGACAACGTGTAATGATGAAGCTCCAGGATGTATATGCCGAGAACAATGTAAGAATCATTAATACCGTAAGCTCCCCGAGGAGCATATGCCTCACATTATTTAGTCCATGATTCCGCGTCCTGTTCCATCCGTTTAATGTTGTTCTATGTCTTCTTTATTCCTTTTATGCCTGTCTCTGGTTTCTGTCATATTGTTTCCCTCGACCTCTCTTATCCCAGGGGTCTCCAGAAGCAGACTACCTTGTAATGCTATCAACAGTTTAGCTAAGCTTGTGTCCCAATTCAATTATGTCCGAGCTCAAATTTATGTTGGTAACATGTATCTAAATAGCTTCATTTGGTTGTATTCTACTAGAAAAGCGTTTTTGCTCACTTGATTTATTATTGTGAAATCAGGTTTGACGGCGCGTGATTTAAATGAATTGCCACTGCTGCCGACGAGAGATTGTTTAACTAACATTTCTTTATTTATTGTTATGTCAAAATCAGTACGATTTGTGCATTTCACTTTCTTGTAAATAATGTCTACAACCGTGTTGTACCTTTGCTGGTATAAGCCTTGAAATTGAGTACATCCGTTTAATATTTGTGAAACTGTTTCGTATGGGTGGTTACATATTTTGCAATTTTTCATGTATGACTCTGGGTAGCATAAATGCAAAATCTATTACAACTTTAACGACGACTGCAACGACGGTTATATACTCCAGTGAGACATAATTTGTGCTCTCTCATTTCCTCTCAGGCAGTATCGAACTACACTTGTTGTGCGTACTGAATTATGTGCATTATTCAATTGTTAGCACATTCATTTTCCCTACTGTCACTTTTCACGTTAACGCTTCGATGCATGACAGGGCCAGACAAGCGTATCGCCCATCCCTTTGAGATTAATCGAATCACTAAAACGTGACAATACCACATTAACTCCAGGTAAATGCGAGCATAAAGTGTTTGCCCCTTATTTTGTACTTTAGCTAATTTTTTATTTTTGTTTTTTATGTGTTTAAACTCCACCTTCGTCTCGTGTATCATTCTTTGAATGTGTCAAAATTTACAAACGTGGAGTTATCGGATTGTCTCCCATCAAATTATGGTCGTCTACTAAGCTGAGTATTTGAACTTAGAACAAGAGAACAAAAAAGACCAAACGATAAAGTGATTGTATTATCACTTCCGACTCGACATCAGGGTTAGGTGATTATAGACAAACGCAATCTTGGAAGACATTTGGAACAGTGAGCAGGAAGTGTGATATTAGTAGACTTTGACAACATTTGTCGGATGTAGCAACTCCATATACGGAGAATGACTGTTTGATATTTTCAAACGCATGAGTCATGGAGAATACTACATAAGGAAATGTTTTCATAACATGTACTTTGAATGGATTGGCTGGCATTTGAGGCGCCAATAAACAACCGCGCTGATTGGGAGTTTGTCAGAAAACGCCAGATGGAAGCGTGGGCCGGGACCCTACGATATAACATAGAAAATGTTTGCCATACGGCACTGCATTCCAGAAAACGTCGACGTAGACAGCTCGGACCTTGCCACAGAAAAGAATAGAGTTGGATTCTGAACTTATAAGACCGGACACACAAAAACGTATTAAGAGCATCTCTGTACATCAGCAGAAAACTCGCCAATATTAATACGGAACCCACAATTCTACAGGACCACTCAAAGTCAAATAGGGATTCTGAAATAGAAATTAAACCCCAGACGTGTGTTCGAGGCATCTGTGTTACGGTACCAAGATTATTCTACTGAGCAAGAAGTCTAAGATTTTTCAATTATTGAGTTTGTGGTACCAGTACGAGGTGACCCGACTAATTGTGGTATGATCCGGAGAGACCATTTACTGGACTACTAAATTGTTGTTCGAAGCCTGAGATCGACACTTGAAGATTCTTGCCTTGACCTGGAGCGGTTACTTCGTGAACTAATCTGGAAACGTGCCCCTCACCACAAAGACGAATCTACGGAAAAGCAGCATCGGCACTTCAGCATTTTGACACGTCACAATTTTAACAGGCCAACAAAACAACCGAACTTTATTTTGCTAAATTCATCAAGCCTAAAGACTTTTCGGTGAAGAAACATAATCATTTTTCATAATCACCAGTCATATTTATTGACATTTGTTTCAAAGTAATTGATCATTAAATTTGTATATGTTGATTTTGAAAAATTCATAGTTGAATTAATCATTAAAGAGAGAAAGACATACGTATGATCCAGAACCTCCAGTATATATATATATATATATATATATATATATATATATATATATATATATATATATATATATATATATATATATATATATAATATATATATATATCTATATATATATATATATTGATATATATATATATATATATATATATATATATATATATATATATATATATATATATATATACTAGAGGTATATATTAATATATATATATACTCGTATATCGAGCTAATAAAAGGAATTTCGCTGAGTTAAGTCAGCTGGGGGCATGAACGAGCTACATCATAGAAATCCATCTTCACAAAAGGCGGCGAGTCAGATAAAAATTTAACTTGCTCAGACTAATTGTGACGAAACGGGGCGACCTCTATCGATCTTTGGTTCTCTCCGGCAGTATCGGTACATTTGTGGTACTGATTTCTATTATGTTCTGCCGCACTTTTCTTTCTTTCTTTCTTTATTTGTCTGCTAAGTAGCAGATATGTGATTTTATCAAATCACCCTGTAGGTGATAACTATCACAGTTGTGACACTCCTTGTAAATATGTCACCAGTTTGTTACCTGGTCATCCCAGCCTACGAAGAGCTGAGATAAGATAGCCTCCGGCGCGTTTAGATTGAACCGCTGATAAGACGACATTACCATCTGTGTGACACGGGTGGTCAGACGTATGTGATACACAAAGTTGGTTGTTGTGGTGATTGGATGTTGTGTTGGTAGTCTTTGTTGTTTAATTGATAGTTGATGTTTGTTGTATTGTGTAGATTAATGTTGTTGTGTTGTTGTAACACTAAGAGGCCCATACTCGGTGACTATATCAGGTGAACTTCGCCTTGTACCCAATTGTTTTGTGCAAGGGCCAGGTATGTGTCAGTTGTACTTTTCTTCGGCTCCCAAAATAACCGGTTGTTGCGTTGTGCATAATTGTTGAGCACACCAACATCCACATGTTGAGTAACAACGTTGTTGTCCAACAACCAAACAAAATTTGTTAGTTGGTAACTACTCCTCAGTGAGTCAAAATGTAGTTACCCAAACTTACCCCATGAAACACAGTGGTGTTGTACTCGTGGTTGTTGTTGAGTTGTTGTCATTGTGTTGTTCGTTGTTTGTACTGATTGTTGTTGTTTGTTGTATACCTTACACCAAATGTGTTTGTATGTTGTGTCAAAAGTTGTGACGTGTTGTTGTTGTGATTTATATGTTGTTGCAACACACAAACAACCAACCCGGTGTTGCTCTGTATAATTGTGTTGACAGCTCACTATGTTGTGTATGTTGGTTGTGTTTACTACGCAAACAAATGACATAAAATCATGCCTTCGTTGCACATGTTCCCCTAACACTGGTTGTAGTTTGTTGTTAACACTTGCATGGTTCCATTTGACTCCCGATCTGTGTATACCCCAAACCCCAAGTGATAGGGTTATTGTTGACAGTCTCGTCTGGGATAACCTAGTGTACTAATTGGGGAATGTTCATACCTCCCATCAACTCATTGTGAAGTGCTACCCAGTGGTTTTGTAATTGGTACCAATGTTGGTTATACATAATCAGTGCGTCATAAGTTGGCAAAGACTTACATCGCTTTTGTCGCAACCAAGATATATGTTTGTTGTTTGTAGGTTGTTGATACTTCGAAGATAGTGAAGTAGAAGTGCTGTAGACATGAGAAGTTCGACGATAGTTTTGAGTGAAGTTGTAGCATGTTGCAAATGCGAAGAAGTGAGTTTGAGGAGTAGTTGCCAGAGTAGTTGAAACATTCAAAGTTCTAGTACGGATGTTACTAGAGAGATGAAGACGCGAAGAAGAAGTAGTGTTGACAGTCGACTAAAGAGTGCAGATGATGATTGTCTGCACTGATGAAGAAATAGCCTTTAGAAGAACACTGTAGAAAACCCGAAGACGCGAAAGAAGAAAGATTGAAAGTTTAGATAGATCTTCTTGAATCTAGAAGTAATGATGTGGCGATATTTAGATGAAGCAGTAAGAAGAAGTGAGAAGAAAGAAGGATATCTCTAGAGAAGAAGAGAAGAAGGCAGGAGCGAATGAAATAAGAGGCATAGATAAATCTAATAATAATATAATAATAGATTAAATACTAATATAATCTCTTTAATCATATCTTACTACTCTAGCATCCTCCTCCTCAACTTCTGATCCACCATCTCTCCAGGGGAGTAGTACTGACTCTCACAATCCTGGCCTCCTATTGTCTCGTAGAGAAGAAGACGGTTGATCTGATATTTTGAAGTTTGCGAAGCACTCAGAGAGAGAAGAAGAAGAATGGATAGAATCGTGAATTGAAGATCCATTGAAGAATTTGATAGAAGAGAAAGACGGAGAAGAGTGGCATTTCAGCTATAGATTTTATGTTGAGTCATTACAAGAAGGAAGTCAAGGGTAGAAGAAGAAAGAAGAAGAGCTGAGTGAAGGGACAGAAGAGTCAATCAGCGAAGACCCGAGAAGATCTAGATGATACTGGTTTCTACTTTGTCATAGAAGATTTGTGTCGAAGCTGTCAATTTAACCGAAGGAAGCTTGATCTTGTTACAGAATCATGTTGGGGGGAGCTCCGAAGTAGAATCAGAATTGAGAGATAGGAAGAGGTAGGACTGTCAGACTAGAAGAAGACTGAGTAGTTAGAAGAAGGATTATAGCAGTGCAAGAAGGGAAATTGAGAAGCGGCCAGGATCTTCCTGAAAGTAGAATGAGTCGAGCAAAGAGAGAGCTAGGAGAAGACACTTACAAAGATTCAGCGACTGCCTTAGATAGAAGCAGAATGAGAAGAAGCTTCTTTCGCAGTGTCCTGGACCTACAAGAACGCATCTCGAAGACAATCGAAGAAGAATGACAGAGAATAGAAGAACATAGAGCGTAGAAGAAGATCTATTAAGGTAAGGAGATTAGAAGAGAGAGCGCGAAGAAAGCTCTGACACGGAGAAGACTGGACGATCGAAGAAGTAAGATCTGCAAAAGATGAAGAGAAGGGATCGAAGAGGAGTATGTGAGCCTTGAATTGAAGAAGAGGATAGAAGTTATGTGAGTGAAGTGTCACTAGAGAAGAAGAAAGAAGAGATAGATGAGAAGAAGAAGGAGATTAAATGTTTAGAAGGAGTAGCGAGAATGGCTCCTCGTAATGATAGGAATGATATCATTCGATGCATCGAGGACTTCTCAGGCAGATACATCATCTTCTACATTCGCTTGTATACTTTCATTTTCTTATAATTCTGATGTGTAATGTTCTATGTTTGCACACAGCTTGACATGCGTGTAACCCGTCACCTTGTGGCATAAGTTGTCCACACGAAACCAAGACTATGTCGACTCATATTGTGACCTAGTATTCGCATACTGTCGACGGGGCTTGGTCACGCAGAATCACTTAGTATGGTTGTGACTGGGGCATTCAATTGTGCATGAACGTACAGGATCCCACATATTGACGTTGGGAACCAAGTAGTATACTTCTCAATACCTGGTGCAGCTGGGGGGTTGACTCTCGGATAGCAGGCACATCCAGTCGTCTGGATAGTGACTCATTTGACTGGCCAGTTAGAAACTAAGGTCCATCTTGCACGACGGTATGCTTGCGTGATATGTCGCACCAGTTTGATTAAATGTAGATGTTGGTGCTGTTTGCGAGTAAGTACTGTATCGATTGCTCAAACACCATCAGGGCCCAGTAAGCAGTTTAAGTCATACAGGTCACATGTATAGGGACAAATTCATATGATCGAGTATGACCATGTCGTAATTTGTGTGTCTGCGACAGATGAGATGTGAGTATAGATTGTCATAAACGCGAATCACGTAGAATGTTCAACACTGATCAGAGTTGATCTTTGGCATGTCGACCTTGTCATCTCGCTGACTCATCAACGTTCGGCAATTCATAGAAGTTACTGGAATCACTATTAGGTGGATATAGGGCGGGTTTAAATGCTGTGCACGAGTACATTCGGCGTGGAACTGTACGACGCACACTAAGGCACAGTACGATGTATGGTTACAGGAACAAATGTCGACATAGACAGCATAATGTTGATCACAGGAATATCATCTTAAGTTAGCATTCATGCTTGGCAAATATCATAATGGAGCATTCGTAAATAAGCATTCAGAGTGTTCCGATCATGTAAAATCCGAGATCTGGCTTTACTGAATGGGCACGTCAGACATTAACCAATAGTATAGGAAGATCATTAGACCTAACTACCTCGTCTAGGGCGAATATCCCTTCACGTAAAGTTCAATATAGATATTTTTTACTTAAAGATTTATAGGAATCCCCAGACATGGGTTCTCACATGTAGCAGTGAAAATCTCCTTGGTTCATCAGAGCGATAGTACAGGCATCACCTTTTCTCACTCGATAATTACAAAGTAATAGTTGGCATTTCAACATGGCTCTAGTGCTTCTCTCGTGAGCTTCACTCACTATTGGATACAGACCAAAATTGGTCCATTCGTTAAAATGGTTCCTCATTTCTTCTATAGGGCTTCTATCAGATGGGGGTAATTGATAATAATATCGATATAATACGGGTGCTGATACATAGGAATGTCATCTTCCTTTTAATAAATATTCTTTTCAAAAGTACCACTGTGCATCTGCTTATCGACAACGATGGCGAAGCCCAAGTTCATAATAAATTGTGGTTTTTACCCTTTCATATGCGAATATAACTTTGCCGACCATTCCTTGGCAAAAGAGAATAAATCACTGGGGTATAGTACGAGTAAAACATGTCTACAATGACTATCACTTTTCCCATCTACTCTATAGACTCAAACTATTCGTCGGCGATGAGTAAAGCCGGCTACAACAAAATTCGACATCCCGACCAGCCACCGATCGAAGATGACGGAACTCCTTTCAAGGGAAGTAACTCAAAAATGACTTCTCCTTAAGCACTTAAAAAGGAAATACTTTGTTTACAAAATATTTGCGAACATAATAAGTATATAAATGTATTATATTGCAAGATAGTAAAGATTGCACTTTACATACCCACAGAACGTACTATTTCTGGAACAAGACGGGATCAGTAGCCTACGCGTTAAGACAAAAGACACACTGTGTAGACTTTCCTTGAAGATTCTCGGAGACGAGCTTCACCCGACAACCTTGACTAGAGACGAGTGATCAGTGTGAAAAGACAGAACCGTCATTGGCAGCTAAGTTCAAATAAATGCTGCCATCTGAACTTCTTACCCCTTTTGCAATCCCCAAATACGAGGATGATAGTTTTTCTTTATCCATAACTATTCAAATTATTTTTCAAACAGTTAAAACTAAAGTGATTATTTTATTAAATTTGGTTATTTGAAATGTTACAAATTTAACTTCGATTTGATCCTTTTAAAGTTACTGCATGTTTGTCACACAAACGAATAGACGGGGATTTGGTCATGGAGACATCCGCTGGTGAACCAATGCATCAAGCAGGGAGCGCAAAGACATGGTAGTTCAGGAGATACGAGGAGCTGAGAATGATAAGAGGTTGCAAAAAGCAGTGCAGCAGGCCCAACAAGGCCAATGGACTACATGGGAAGGAGCCCTGCAGAGTTCCTTGACATGGAATGATATATGGTATATGGCACCTCTTAGGCTCAGCTTCGTTGTTAGATCAATGTATGACCTGCTGCCGTCGGCCACAAACCTTGTGAAATGGGGAAAGTCGGATGATGAGCAGTGCCCACTGTGCCAGAGGAGGCAGACACTTGAACACGTGCTCTCAGCGTATAAGGTGTCATTAGGGCAAGGGCGATACACTTGGCGCCATAACAAAGTGCTAAATGAGCTTGCTGCGACAATAGATCTGGCAAGGATGAAGGCGAATAGCAAACCCAGGCCAAGCACCGCAAATACATACTTTCTGAGGGCAGGAAAGTCAGCACACCCCAAACCGAGTAAACCTGGTAGCAGTTTACCATCTCTTCTTGACAGTGCAAACGACTGGAAAATGGCGGTAGACCTACCTGGACGAGGGGCATATCCAGAGAGTATCAGAAAATCGCGGAGACGGCCGGATATACTGCTTCATTCTTCAGCAACGCTTCAGGTCATACTGATTGAACTGACCGTGCCATTTGAATCCAGATTAGACGAGCAACATTCGTTCAAAGCGGCCAAGTATAGTGATCTGGCCGCTGATCTGAGACACGATGGGTTCACTGCAAGGGTCATGGCTGTTGAAGTGGGCGCAAGAGGGCTTGTGGCTGCATCAGTGTATGATTTATTGAAACTGTTGGGGCTGAGGGGACAGTCAAGAACAAGGGCACTGAAGAGGCTTAGTGAAACTGCCGAAAAGGCATCAGGCTGGCTGTGGAACAACCGCAATGGGCAATGGAAATCGTGACAATAAACGCTTCGGTACAGAAAACACCAAAATTTTTCTAAGTCCACAATATGCTGAGTTTTTTGGTGTACTAGTGAAAGGGCTGTGACTGAGGGGCAACAGGCGGCGTATATTATAAGGGGTATCAGGCACAGAATTTCCGTGGCTAGCGCGCAGTGGCTAGACTCGTCGGCTTCGCGCAGGAGTGCTGTAACTGTCTTTTTCTCTTATTGAAGTGATCACTGGCCCAAGACAGTATACATGTTGTTAGATGTGTAGTGCTGGCGTATGATGAACTGAGTGTGGGTGCGAATGAAGGCGCGAATGTGTTTAGGCTCGTATATATGTAGACAATGCAACCCCTACACTCACATGCAGTAGTCAAGGATGCTTGAACACTGCAGGCACGTTTCAAAACATTTATTGACGATAACACACATAGTAGCATCAACAGGAACAGTCATTGTAAACAAGGTCATGCTGACCGGAAATCGATAATAATATATCAGGCGTTCAAAAGGGCTGGTAAACATTCCAATATTCGTGCATGGTCAATAATAATGTTATTCAATGACAGTTCAAAAATGCCGCCTTGGTATCTCTGACTAAACGCGTCAGATACCTTAATCACCTTGACACATAGGTACAACTTGGCATTCCCCGCCAATTGCACATTATCAGGCTGTAGTCGGCTGTGTGTAAATAGGTTACCATCAACCCCGAAAAACACAAGGCCTCGTTCTGACGTCGGCTGTGTACTGCTGATAAGCAGGTTATCCCCGAAAAACATCAAATGGGAATCGTCCCTGTCAGAAACAAGGACAATGAGATAACCCCAAATCAACCTGACATCGCAAGCAAAGACCCAATTATTCACCTAACTAGGATGAAAAAATATACGACCAATAGATCGATGTTTGAAACTCCATTGGAAGTGACAGCAACATGTGTGTCCTTAGTTGTGATGTTCGACGGAACGAACGGAATAATTTGTCTTCTCTTTGTTACTTTCACAATTGCCTCCGGCTGGCGGAGTTGTGGATTTTAAAGTTGCTACCATAAGTGAAATGGGTTCATTTTCGATACAAGACAACAGGAGGCTGAGACGCTTGGGAGTTATGACCCAAGTGGGCCTGCCCCCCTTAGAGTGTAAAGAAGTATATCGGGCCGAAACACTTGTCGGACGGGGGAACCACTTCTGATGATCAGATTGCTTCCTGTTGTATCGCTCTGTAAAGAGTTTCCTATCTTATCTACACACATTCTAAACAGAGCTATACGTGAATAAGAGAATTCCACTGAGTAAATCAGGGGTGGGGGCTTAACGAGCTGATAAATAAGTGCTTAAATCCTTCACAAAAGTGGTCGGCAGTTTACAGAATTAACGTGCTTAGCGACAGCCAGCATTGCTTTCGCTTTCCTGAATTTCTTGTGAAGACTCCCATGTAATAGAAGCTTTACTACTCTTCTATCTACATTTCTGCCAAGAGTAATCCTCTGTACAAATAGACTCCATTGAAGCCTATATTAGACACTCTTGAGTTTTGGCCATTGTTGGACCACTACTGCAAAGCAGGGGAGGCAATACCGTCACACTAATTCAGCATTGTTTTTGACCTGAAATATCTTGTGGAAACTACCTCGAGGTAGAAGCATCATTATCCTTCTATCTACAACTCTGCCAAGAGTAATCTTGTTCGAAGGTAGACACCTTTGAAGACTAAGACCACATGAAGAGAGTAGCATGAAAGTGCTGCGTACCATGCCACCATCTTTAAAACATAAGTACAGGTATACCTTGCTTTATTGCGCTTCGCTTTATTGCGCTTTGCAGATATTACACTTTTTTCAAATTATTCATGTTTATTTATTAGAGAGTGCCTTCTTCTTCCGATAGATTTTGGCTCTCCACTAGCAAAAAGATTACGATTCGCCGAAGGCTCAGATGATGAAGATTAGCATGTTTTGTATTTTTAATTTTACTGTACGTTGTTTGTATTTTAGACCTAACGCTATTGCGCACTTAATAGACATAGTATAAACATGATGTTAGGCTTTTATATGCACTGGCAAGCAACAAAAATGGGTGTGACACGCTTTATTGCAATATTTATTTTATTGCGGTGGTCTGGAACTGACAGTGGCGTACTAAGGGGGATGCGAGGGGGGCGGACCGCCCCGGGTTACAGCCAGAAAGTGGGTGCCATCGGACACTATTATTATAGTACTTACTGTTACTTGCAAGTGCTTTTTTATGGGGGAGGGGGTGCCAAGAGTATGATCCGCCCCGGGTGCCAAATACTTGAGGAACGCCTCTGGGAACCGAATCCGCAATATCTCCGAGGTATACCTGTACAGACACATACATATATACGTACATACATACAAATATCCATGAGAGGTTACATCGACACTATTATGACAGCACCTACTATTAAAAGTACACTTCAGATGATGTTTCTTTGAAATTGAATTTGGTTTTAAGGCCTATCTTCATTGCACTCGGACAACTCCATCAGTGCTCCGATCTTCTCCCTTAGATCACACAAGGAGGATCTCAGCACAGTGCACGAACTCCGTAGCACCGGCGAGAATCCCAAAGTGTGTATATAGGAATCACACAGTCTATAAATATTTTTGTGGTGGGTAGGTTTCTAATTTTTAAATTTTGCCAGGGCAGTGGCCTTATGGCCTACTCTTTACAATTTCTAGCTACCGTGGAATTTTTTAACGCATGCAACGTGCACACGGGACCTCCTATTTTTTCGCCTTTATCCGAGAAGGCTAGACATCCGATCTCACTACCCAGGAGACCAGGGGGGAGTATGGCATCATTAAGACCACTGGTTCTGAAAAACCAATTTCCATAAATTATATTCCCTCAACTGGGAATCGAACCTAGTACCTCTAGAGTTCGAGGCGGACGTCATACCTCTTAATCACTCCGGCCCCTTTGGAATTTAAGTGCGTCCCTGTTTGAATCGGTAAAGTCTTGCCCTGAACCTGCACAAGAACTCCCATAAAATATTCTACACTAGAATACTTTTCACTTGGTAAACTCTTGTCTATTCTATTGTACGGCTGTGAAACATCTCTTCGCCTGTTAGATCCTCAAGAAGTATAAGCCTTCATTAAACTTACACCAAGTCTTCCTGTCCCGTGCCATCCGCTCAAGCTCTTCCCATGTCTCCTTCGTGTGTTCTTCCGTCTCCTTCTATGCCTTTGGGATTTCAGAACAAGGACTTCTTTGCACTCCTATCAACATGTTGCCTCAGTGTGTGTCCTACCCAACTCCAATGTCTTCTTCTGATCTCTAGTTCCACTGGCAGTTGTTTGAATCTTGTCATCAATTCCACATTAGTCATCTTGTCATACCACTTCAGTCTTTCTATTTTACGCAAACATCCATTTATGAAAGTCTGTAGCTTTTTGGTTGATGTTTTTGTTGTTTTCCTTGTTTCAGGGTCACACATTAGGATTGACTTGACATTTAAACTGAAAAATCTTATTTTTGCGATGGACAATTTCTTTTTATCTCCATTTATTTCCCAAATGCAGTGAAAGCTGCTCTAGCCTTGTGTATTTGATATGACTGTCTAAATGTCACACATGAAGAACAACACTAATGGAAACCAGAAAGTTACAGACTCCATAAATAGTTGCTGGCGAGGCGGCTAATATGAGGTTGTAAACGAAGCTGGTAATCTCATTATGTTAAACAAGTTGCAACAAAAACAACAACAGCAGAAGAATTTGAATGCTTGGTGCAAGCTTCCTGTAAGAGGAAGCTACAGGGATGACTCCACGTTCCACGGGGAGCAAATATGAAAATAATGATGATGTGCAGAATAGAAGGAAGGAAATGATCTGACAAGATCATTAATGATAAATTAAAGGAAACAATCGGATAAATGTCAGTGGAACAAGATGTGGCAAGAAAACGCTGGCGTTGGATAAGACACATACTGAAAAAAAAAAACCAGCTGATAGCATCACAAGGCAGTCAATGTTCTGGAATTATCAGGTCAAGAGAAATAGAACGAAAGATAAAACATAAAGAAGAGCATGACGGAGATAAAGGAGATATGAAAAAACCGTGTACGGACAGCACTGAATAGGAAGGACGGACTTGTATTTGTTCAAAACCTATGCTCTACAAGCAACTAAAAGATAATGAAGATAATTATTAAATTCTTCATCAGAACAAGTTTTGCTTTCATTTGCTTGGTTGTCCTTTTATCTAGGTAAATTATTCACCACTGGAATATGAAAGGATCACTAGTTTATGGAACTCCAGGAAAGAATTTCCCCGAAAGGTAAACAAATACAGTTGGTCTGATTCTTGTTTAGATATATGACAACAAAACAATCTACGTTAGGACCTCTTAGTCTTCATCGGGAACAAACGAACGATAACAGTAGAGAAAAGACAGAGTTAAAAAAAAGGAGAAAATACAATAGTAATACCAAAAGAAAATCGATGGTTGTCACTCTGGTAAATTCAAACTAAAAATCTCATGAGATCACAAGATGGAAAACTAGACTGAAAATAACATACAGACGTGAAACAAGAGATGAGAAACCATCGTTAAACACATATTGTGAAAACCAAACAATAGTTTTAACGTACAAAAGTGAAGTATTGTTTGTTGAATATGGAGAGTTAGAGAAATACAGGGAGATGTTAACATTTTAAAAAAAAAGGAGACTGACATAAGAACTTAGATAGATGTCACAACACAGAGAACATGGCATGAACACAGTAAAGTTCTGCACTACCAGAACAGCTGATACGAACTTAAGAAGCTGTAAACATTCCTGGACGGAACATTATACGCAATGTCAAATTTTGTTCTAGCAGGAAAGTTGGAGCACTCGACACCAAGGAACCAACAGTTACACCTGCAGCCAAAGAGGTCACACAAACAAGAAGGATATATATATATATATATATATATATATATATATATATATATATATATATATATATATATATATATATATATATATATATATATATATATATATATATATATATATATATATATATATATATATATATATATATATATATATATATATATATATATATATACAGTACTTTGCAAAAAAAATGGCAGTCATATTGCTCAGCTAAATATGCTGAAATCTAATTAAATATGCATGTTCTGCCACAAATTTGCACTCCACTTAAGTGAGCAAACACTACCAAAAGTAAAAAAAAAAATAGCGTAGAGTACAGTCCCTTGATAATAGAGCAGACGACAATTTCTAATGCTAGTAGCAGAAAATGGATACAAAGACAAAGTGTATGTTAATTTCACAGCTTTGGAATGAAGGAAATCAAACATGTTCCAACATTTCTAAAACCTTGAACATTCCTGAGCGGACTGTCTACATAGTTGTGAGTAAATTAAAAGCAGGTAATGGAATCGAGCGAAAAGAAGGTAGTGGGAGGCCAAGAATTTTGGACACAAAGGACCATCGGCGTCTCGCCCAAATCGCTCGGGCTGGGCGAATGAAGAGTGTAGACAACATACGGCAGCGTATGATCGAGTTGGGAAGCCCAGAGGTATCTAATGTTACTGTCAACCGGGAGCTACACAGGATCAATTACACAAAAAAGCTGGTAATTTCGTCACCATTGCTCACAGAGACTCACAAACAGATGCGCTTGAACTGGTGCCACGAAAACAAAAATTTGTCATGGGACAATGTGATTTTTTCAGATGAATGTTCTGTTTGGTCTTATCCTGCTCAAATAAATATTTGGACGAAAGACTCTGTAACGCCTGTGTACCAGCGACCGAAACATACCCAGAAATTCCATCTTTGGGGAGGGGTGTCAGCAAGAGTTTGCACCCCACTGTGTGTTTTCACAGGAATTCTCACGAAAGAAAGGTACATCGACATACTAGAGGGACGCCTTCTGCCATTTATGCAGGTCATGTACCCCGATGGGTGCACATTTCAACATGACAATGACCCAAAGCATACAGCTCATACCACCAAAGCATGGCTGCAAGAGAAGAATGTGATAGTGCTGAAGTGGCCCAGCAACAGTCCCGACCTAAACCCAACTGAAAACGTTTGGGCACTACTCAAGAATCATTTAAAAAAGAGTGGACTCAGAGACGTTGAACAATTGAAGAAGGTAGCTGAAAAATACTGGGACAGTCTGACTCACAATTACCTACAAACATTTGTGGAAAGTATGCCTCGCCGCATCCAGGCTTGCCTTGCTGGAGAAGGCAACATTATATTGTACTGAAACCACTGTTAATAGATAGAGGAGATATCAATCTTCCTCTGGACATACAGTTTTTATTATTATTTGCTTCTATGAGTGTGCTGCGTTGCGAAAATATGACTGCCATTTTTTTTGCAAAGTACTCACTTGGGTTCCTGAGGGTTTATAAGAGAAGGAAGAACGTTGGGCCTAAATAATGTATAGTGGCGTCACCAACGAACAACCTGGAGAGCACTGGTTTCTGCCTTATATATTTATTATTATATATTATATATATATATTATATATATATATATATATATATATATATATATATATATATATATATATATATATATATATATCATAAACTTATAGTGATAAACACGAAAACACGAACAATTTATCCACAAGATATAAAACGAGTAATTTCCTCAGCCATCCGAGATGGAAAAAGGTCCCTCCACGAAGAAGGATAATTATGCGATACGGGGAATACTAACCGAAGGAGGCAGAACCGCACAGGTGCCATCAGATATGGAACTATAAAAATTTATATCACAGGGCTCTGCAAAACATCATGGAATGGAATAGAAAAGAAGAAACAGAAGATAAATGGAAATAGTGTAATCCTCGGGGCACGAAGAAGAAAGGACACGGCCCAATGAAGGTGCTATCAAAGAAAGTGCGAAAGACTTTCATAGAATTGAAAACAATTAAACCTAGACTGCTACTGTAAAAAAATCAAGACTGCCATTTGTAAGACTAAGTGTCTGTCCGTCCGTCCGTCCATCCAACGTAGCCTGTACGTCTTTATGTCTATCTATATGTTTCTTGTATGTCTATTGTCCTGTTTGAATATTCTTTGCCTTTGACGTTCTAATTCATATGCCCGTCTCCATTTATCTCTGTGTATACCTTTTACGTCACCTTAAAGCAGCTAGGATGAAAAAAAAATAAAAATAAACGTCATCGTTAATTATCATAATTCAAGCAAAAAGGAAATGAAACTAGAAAAGGTAGGTAAAGCGGACATAAAAGTAAATTACGTTAGAAGGGAAACAATTCATCATTGATGTTCCGTTTCCCTAGGTTCGTTAAGTACTTGTGGTAAAGTTTACAATACTGTACTTGAAAAATATTATGATGAAGAGGAAATTGGATGCGGGGGTGTTGGTTAGGTGAAGGTTAAAGGGGATGGTAGAACAGTAAGAGAAGTATTCGCAAGGAGTTAAGACGATATTTAGTACGTGTTTAAGGAGATGACGAGAGAAAGAAGAACGAGACAGATAAGAAGAAAAGAATGGACAAAACCAAAAGAAGGTTAATAAAGGAAAGAGAAAATGTTAAAAAGGGCCATTAAAGTGAACAATAATACAGACAGGGAAAAGGAAGAGAATACAAAAAAGGAGTAGAAGAAATAGATGTTGGAATCAGAACTGAAGCAGCTGAAGAATAATGACAAGAAGAAACAAGAAGAAGAAAAATACGACAGAAAAAAAGTGGAAAAAGATGTTTTTTAACTAAAAAGAAATAATTAGGAGAGAAAAGAAAAATAATCAGAAGGAACAAAAGTTAAAGAACTAGAAGATGGAAAATAAAAAGAATTAGAAGAAAAAGAAGATAAAGAAAGAAAAAAGTAGAGAGAGAAAGACAAACAATATGTAAAAGAAGAAGAACAAGGATATTAAGGAAGAAAAAAAAAGCAAAAGAAAAATGTAGAATAAGAAAAAAAAACAGAAATAGAAGGAAACGAACAAAAACACAAGAATTAGAAGAATGAAAAGCGAAATATAAGACATAGAAAGATGAAAAAAAATTAGAAGTATAGAACAAGATTTTAAAAAAGAAAAAAACAAGAGATACAAGAGGAAGTTGGAGATCAAAATGAAGCAAAGCAGAAGAAAAAGGAAAAATGGCAAAGACAAAGGAAGAAAAAAGGTAAAATAAAACTTAGAAAAGGAAGACGAAGGGGATGTACAAAAGTAAAAGATACACTTTCATTCTGTCAGGTTAATTTAAAAATGGATGCATAATTAACTTACATTTCCTCGTGTACCTGACGTTGGCAGACCACTTAAATCAAACTTAAAATTCCAGGTTCCTAAAACAGCACAGGTTAGAAAACCTTCATGCTGCAGTGCCAGTCATTGCTTCTTGAAAAACCAGAAATCTTTAGCACTCAGAACAGAACACAATAAAGATATATTATAAAGACAGGAACACAGGTAAGTATATACAGGGAGTTCCAAAAGTCTGACACGTCTTAGTAAAGGTACTTTTTAAAAAGGCAACAAAATAGATTTTATTCACAAAACGTACTAACACATTCACAGAACTTCTTCAGTGTGTCAGTCACTTTTTTTCTAATGCACAAATTCAGACGTGATAACAAGTGATTAAAAATAGAAACATATGCTTTATTCCCAGGGTGCCAGACTTATGGGACACCCTGTATATATGGAGCGAATATGAAATAAACCAGACACAGATGGAACTGTGTAGTCAATTAACGCGCGCGCACACACACAAACGTACACACACAATCAAAGTTCTGCACTTGACGTGGGTTACTATAATACTGTTGCAGCTATTTTTTTTTTCAAATCTTTAAAAAAAAACTACCTGGCCATAACAGATCGCTGATACAAAGTTATTTAGTTCGTTGCTTCACGGTGGGCCTATTGCAATCAGGATGTTTGCTTTATCTTATCCGTCGCCAGTCTTCTCGTTTTCTTTCTGCTCCTTGCACTGGACCACAGCAGCAGTTGTCTCCTTGCACTGGACCACAGTAGCAGTTGTCTCCTTGCACTGGACCACAGCAGCATTTCTGCTCCTTGCACTGGACCACAGCAGCAGTCGTCTCCTTGCACTGGACCACATCAGCAGTTGTCTCCTTGCACTGGACCATAGCAGCAGTTGTCTCCTTGCACTGGACCACAGCAGCAGTTGTCTCCTTGCACTGAACCACAGCAGCATTTCTGCTCCTTGCACTGGACCACAGCAGCAGTCGTCTCCTTGCACTGGACCACAGCAGCAGTTGTCTCCTTGCACTGGACCACAGCAGCAGTCGTCTCCTTGCACTGGACCACAGCAGTGGTCTCCTTGCACTGGACCACAGCAGCAGTCGTCTCCTTGCACTGGACCAGCAGTTGTCTCCTTGCACTGGGCCACAGCGGCAGTCGTCTCCTTGCACTGGACCACAGCAGCAGTTGTCTCCTTGCACTGGACCATAGCAGCAGTTGTCTCCTTGCACTGGACCACAGCAGCAGTCGTCTCCTTGCACTGGACCACAGCAGCAGTTGTCTCCTTGCACTGGACCACAGCAGCAGTTGTCTCCTTGCACTGGACCACAGCAGCAGTTGTCTCCTTGCACTGGACCACAGCAGCAGTTGTCTCCTTGCACTGGACCACAGCAGCAGCCGTCTCCTTGCACTGGACCACAGCAGCATTTCTGCTCCTTGCACTGGACCACAGCAGCAGTCGTCTCCTTGCACTGGACCACAGCAGCAGTTGTCTCCTTGCACTGGACCACAGCAGCAGTTGTCTCCTTGCACTGAACCACAGCAGCATTTCTGCTCCTTGCACTGGACCACAGCAGCAGTCGTCTCCTTGCACTGGACCACAGCAGCAGTTGTCTCCTTGCACTGGACCGCAGCAGCAGTCGTCTCCTTGCACTGGACCACAGCAGCAGTTGTCTCCTTGCAGTGGACCACAGAAGCAGTCGTCTCCTTGCACTGGACCATAGCAGCAGTCGTCTCCTTGCAGAAAGCCTGTCCCGAATATTTTTGTTAAATACGAGCTTTGCTTCGTATAAGCCTGGCTTACTTCATTCAACCTAGAATCAAGGTCCGTCGGTTTTTACTAGAGCTCACGTGCAAACATAAAAGACCTTTTAATCTGTAACAATAAATAAATCTCTGTGTTCGTGCAGTCGGCTATTGGTTTTACGAAGTAATCGATAAACGCTTTTTAATTTGTAATACAACCTGACTTATAGTTGTATGAAGGAAACAAGTATTTGCATTTCACGTTTTTAAATTGAATTTTAAAACAAATAGTTGCTTACATAATATATCTTAAAATAATAGTAGACAAAAAAATTACTCAATTGTCATATAAATAAATATATTTAACAATTTTTTTTTGCTGTCTGGTTGTTTCTTTTGGGGCACAGAGAGAGAGAGAGGGAGAGAGAGAGAGAGAGAGAGAGAGAGAGAGAGAGAGAGAGAGAGAGAGAGAGAGAGAGAGAGAGAGAGAGAGAGAGAGAGAGAGAGAGAGAATGACATCCTTTGAAACGAAGTAGGTAAAAATTAATTATTTTTTTTTCTTCAAAACTTTACAACTATTTATGATAACGTAGTTCAGAATCAACAAAAGAAGTTCTATTGTAAGATTCTTGGTCTTCTACATGGGTTGTTTAAACGAACGAACGTGCACGAAATCAGGCATCGTAACATGGGTAAAACATAACAGGCAATCTTGTGAATGTTGACAGAAAGCACTTCCTAGTGTTCTCACTCAAAATGTGAATCTGTTGCTCGCCATCGCCGATTTTACCTGGGCGAATCTTCAACACATTACTCCCTAGGGAGCAATACACTTTCTTTAGGCATGTTATGAGAACTGGGAGGCTGTAATATATGGTGACAACAGGACAGAGTCAAGAAAAACGAATAAAGTGGACAACAGAGAGAGAGACGATATTGGACAGTTGGACATTATGGCTTAGACAAAAATCAGCAACATAATTAATAAACAGTTGTGAGTACAGAAAGGTATAGCGAGACATGATCCCCGGGGTGAGTTGACTCAGAATTTTCTGTCGATTTTCTCAGCGTTATAACCGTCCCTTTCTTGTCTTTGATTTTTTTGTCTCCTCCTGTCTACTGTTCCATTGAGTTTACTGTACAATTCTGACGCCTGTCAGTGTCAAGCTTCATTTAGACAGTACAGGACGTTTCTTCACGCATGCATCTTTTGTTCATCTACGCAGAACTGATCAAATATAATTTATGGAATTTTTTCAGAACCAGTTGTTCCTACTGTCATACTCCCCCCGATCTCCTGGGTAGTGAGATCAGATGCCTAGCCTTCTCGGATAAGGAAGAAAAAATAAGAGATCCCGTGTGCAAGTTACGCATGATAAAAATCCCTCGGCAGTTGGAAATCGTAAAGAGTATGCCATACGGCGGCTGCTCTGGCAACTCTTAACAATTTAGGAAACTTACCCACCACAAAAAATATTTATAGAGTGTATGATTTCGGTATACACAGGTTGTGATCTTCGCCGGTGCTAGGGAGTTCATGCACTGTGCTGATATGCTCCTTGTGTGATCTAAGAGAGGAGATTGTAGCACTGTTGGAGTTGTTCGTGTGCAATGTAGATTGTCCTTAAAACCAAATCAAACAAACGGACCTCCCACTTTATAGGAGATGTAGTTACTTGAGAGTCAATACAGAACAAAGAAGAATAAAAGGCTTCCTAAACTATACGGGACCCTTTTCACTATAATACAGGTAACTTTTGATTCAGGTGAAACTAATAGATAAGAGAATGCATCTGCTACTGCTTAGTGGCCTGAGATTCGGACGATTAGGAGGTGGGTGGGGCGATGAATAAAACAGTATGGATACACTATACCGAAAATAAATGCAATAAAAAAATATATTTAAAAAATATTTTAAACACAGGCTTTTAATGCACTAAAAAGCCACAAATAATTTTTCAAGGAGATTATAGTTTGCAGTCAAAAAATGTAACATCATATTGATAAAAAGCCTAAAAACATTAATCAGCCTGATATCGAATGAGCGATAATCATATAAAAACAAGTGTTTAGATGAGTCATGGTGTGTCAGTTGCAGGGGTTGGCTTACTACGGCCCTTGGGCCGAATGTAGCTCGTGGCTTCATTTTTATCCGGCCCGTCAAAGATATATTAACCTTTCTAATCAGTGATAAATTTCTTTTAACGTCACATTTAACTGGAAAATTTAGTTAATTTTACACGGTTTTAAGACATTTCTTTTAACTGTAGTAAATTAATTGTAACTTTGTCCTTCCCCCCCCCCCCCCCAAAAAAAAAAATTTCCATAACTTAAAAAATCAGCCCCCTTTCCCCCTCCCCTCAAATCTGATTGAACACAAGGATAAGCTAAAATACGTATATTCTGATAATAAATACAAATGTGTAGATGTTGTTTTCTTATCTTATAAATATCCTTAATTTTACCATTTCCTCTTGGCACCCGAAACCTAAAATATTAATTTACTGCCAAAACAAGTTTGCCGACTTATGGTCTAAATATCGAAAGGATCGCAGACAGCAGGACTAGAAATAATCGCACGACGGGACGACTTTAAACAAGCAGCTAACCGTCCCTTTCAGGACCAGTCCATTTCAGAGCTGACATCAAAGCTAGTAATCGAAAAAATCGACGGAAGTCTAGCGTTTATAATAGGATTTTAAAATTCACAAAATATACCTTAATTATAACAGAAAGTGCCACCACGGTTCGGTTGAACGGGTATCAAATCTCGTATTTTTAAAAAGAATTTAAAGAAAGTTAAAAATAAAACCAAAAAACTCACATTTCACGCATCGAAGAAGCAAGTGATGCTGGATGTAACGAACGGTAGGAGATCAGATCGTGGAACTGGTAACAGGAGTAGTCTCAAATATGCAAGTAATATTTAACAAACTAACATTTTCTAGTATAGATCATGAAGATACGACTAGATATTGAAATCGCTAGTTAGACGTGGCCAACAGAAAGTACAAAAAAGCAATGAAAGACACTAATAAGCAATTAAGTTATTTATTTATGGTGAAACAGCAGTTTTCAAATTCACTAGAGCTGAAATAAAAAAAATATTAACAAAATATTTTAAACACACGCTTTTAATGCACTAAAAACCCAAAAATAATTGTTCAAGGAGTTTATAGCATGCAGTCAAAAAATGTAACATCAAATTGACAAAAAGCGCTTATCATATATTTTATCCATAAGTGTCTAATATGAAGTATAAAGCAGAAGTTAATTTCATGCAGAATCAGCGCTCCACGCTTTTTGTCAATTTGATGTTACATTTTTTTACTGCTAGCTATAAACTCCTTGAAAAATTATTTTTGGGTTTTTAGTGCATTAAAAGCGTGTGTTTAACATACATTTTTTTTATTTTAAATTTTCTTCTTTTTAGTGTTAGAAAAATTATGACATACTAAAACATAAACAATATTTTTACTTATTGTAAATCTGGTTTAAAATTTCTTAAGCGATCCATTTCTTTTAGAGCGTCAATATTACATGGCTTTGTGCCTGTTAATTTGGTGCAGTCAATTTCTTCAGTTTGAAGGCCACCTAGAGATCGAAGATTTTCCCTTGATTCATAATTTTATAATTAGGATTGTGTTATGTCTAAATATCATAACATTGCTTGTATACGATTACTTCCTGGTTTGTTGTTTATAGACGGTTGTCATGAGTTTCCGGAAGCAGTCAATTTCTTCAGTTTGAAGGCCACCTAGAGATCGAAGATTTTCCCTTGATTCATAATTTTATAATTAGGATTGTGTTATGTCTAAATATCATAACATTGCTTGTATACGATTACTTCCTGGTTTGTTGTTTATAGACGGTTGTCATGAGTTTCCGGAAGTGACGTCTTGACGCCTGCTCGGGATAGGGGCAGACGTGAGCTTGTTAATCTGGAACACGAACGCGTCTCTGCATGGCATTCCGCTTGTGTCTTTTGACCAGTGTGCATGGCGTGTGTCCGTTAGGACGAGATTTCAGAGTATGTCCTTAGTTTGAGGAATATGATTATCACACCTGCAAGATGTATATTAGCATCACTGCCTTAGGCATGCATTAACTATATAATGCCAGTTTATTTTAAGCAGAGTGTGTGGAATTCTTGTGCACGTAAGTTGACGGTTTGATTAAACTGAATGTACCAAAATCAAGGACAGTAGAGACAGGTGCTTAGAAAAGCTTCGATGTTGTATCATATGCAATGTGGAGTAATATGTGATTAAACGTTTGAACTGTGCGAAGGAGTTAGGCCTTTCTAACTGAGTATTTGTGGTGCGGGCCAGGGAGGATGGAGCGAATGGCCATATTGATAATAATATAAATCACCAAATAGAATATATGAGGAGAACCCTGGAGAGTACTCAGTAGGCCAAGATAAAATAAGGAGTGCTAAAGCATTGAGTCTAATGCACTGATAATCCAGGACGTCAGGTGGACTGTTCCTGAAAAAAATAAGAATAATAAAGAAATTAAACCCGCATCAGATTGTTTCCCTTGATTTAGCTGGACACTTGTTTGGGTACTGCCCTGTTTTACGCATAGAAAAAAATAAAGCACACCATCCACTCTTGAATTTTTAATTAACTTGATTATGGCACCTTATTTTTTTACATTTCTTTACGAACAACTTTAATTACTCATAATGTCATAGTTACAAGATTAAATTATTAATAATTGACTGATTATTGTATTGTCATCGGGAATACACAACTATACCAAGTTTCAAAGCTATTGCTCATCTGAAAGTGATTGTAAAATCGATTGCAACATTTGAAAGTGACATGAAAGTGACATGAAAATGACATACAAGTGAAGTTAAATAAAAGCGTGTTTTAAAAAAATGCTTAAAACATAAATCGATGACAAGTAACAGATTCAACCGTTTGTTCCTCATAGAAAAAAACAAAGGATGACATTCATCGCTGCTGTATTAGAGCCTATAAGGGTAAAAATTGAGATGCCAAGGACAACCTGGAGAAGTGTTAAAGAGGAAACAAAACCAAGCAAGCTCATGGACGAATCTGAAAAAAATATGCCCAGAATAGAAATTGATGAAGTGAACAAATTCTGTCTTCTGTTTTACGAAGGACTGAAAGGTGGTTGTATGAGTGGATAGTGATAATAAAGGTAATAATCATTAAGATTCATTATTGTGATCTACATTTCCATCACTTCTTCGTCTTGTCTGTGCCCAAGTAATGTAATACTCACCTTAGCTCCCTTCTGTAGCAAGATCTCACAGAACGCTTTTCCCAAACCCTGGGCTGCACCTGTCACTATGGCAACTTTGCCGTTGATGCTCATTCTTCAAAGACAGTCTGCTCGGAAATAGACAATTAATAGATTATATAGCGGTTGGACAAATAAATACATTGTATTTAATAGAGGAAATGCGAAATAATATCCTTTATTGCTGCAAGAAATAAATGAGTAAATCATGAATGTACATCTTGCTTTAGACACTACACCGGTAGTTCTCCAGGGTCTCTTAGGAAACTGCGACGAAATCGTCCTATTCGTTCGTCCCATTTTTCTTGCTACACTCCTCTGTGTCAATATTCACCGGTTATTAAATCTCCCAGTCAAGGTGCAATCTCTGTTTTAGGCTTGGCCGCATGTGACATGCGTATCTTGTAAATTGTAAGAGTCTGCTCGGTGAAGCGATCACAAAAGAATAATGATAATGCAAGCCTGGTCGCTATGAACAAAGTCTGGAGTATTTGTGTATATAAACGCAAACGTTAATCTATGGCGAATTATGTGTCTATACACACCACATTTAGATTGTGTAAGTGTTTCTGGTCAACTTGGTTAAAGATGGGGGTTTTAAGATAACGAGTATTTCATTAGCAGGCATGACTGCAGAAAAAAAAAATAACACTCCCAGGTTTAGCTTAATAACAACAAGATGGAAATATTAGGACGCCGGGAGATATAATCTGTTCCTGCATGATCCCTTGTCTTAATAAACAGCGAGGGAAAGAAGAGATAACAACCTTGAAGAAGAGGAGCAGGGTATGTTATATAATTGTTCCGGTGAAGATAACAATTAGTTACATTTACCATATATACGATGTCAACAATTAGTAATACTACCCATCCGTGCAGATGAACGACTCCTACTATAATGCAAACTATACGTGGGTTGAAATTTACTAAAATAAGACGCTTTACCTTGTGGTTGGCTTACAATTAGACAATATATTAAACTAAATTATGATTGGGTTCCACCAAAAGAAACTAGCGAGGTTGAGTTTTACGTGAGCGGAATTTTAACTTTAAAAACTCAGAGTATATTGATTATTCCCCACTGCATATCCATCTTCGCCAAAGAGACAAGACACCAGGATAGGAGTAAGTAATTGTCACGGATTGCTTCCCCTGCTTTGTAGTAGTGGTTCAACAGTGGCCAAAACTCAAGAGTATTTAATATGGGCTTCAAAAGTGTCTACCTTCGCACAAGATTACTCTTGGCAGAGATGTAGATAGATGGATAATGACGCTTCTATCTCACGGGAATTTTCATAAGATATTCAGAAAAGCGAAAACAATGCTGCATTGGCTGAGCACGTTAATTTTATGATCTGCAGACAACTTTTGTGAAGGATTAAGCAATTATTAGTTTAAGCTCGTTAAGCCCCCCACCCCTGATTTCCTCAGTGGAATTCTTATTATTTTGGTATAGTTCTGTTTAGATTATGTTTAGTAAATTGACTGAGACAAAAATGCAGTACATTTAAAATGATTAAATCGAAGTTACATTTGTAAAAGTACAAATAAAAAATTTTATAATCACTTAAGTTTTAACAGTTTGAAAATATGGGAATAATCTTTAACCGAAATTACTCATCATCGTATGATGGTAGGTTTTATGAAAAAAGTTCACTTTGGCAGCTTATAGGTTTCACTTAGCTGCCAATAGTAGTTTCTGCTCCAGCTGATGGGTTCTGTGCAGATAGGTCACTGGAGTTCTCAAGTCTCTGGTTAACCTTAAAGGTGCCGCACGTTCCCAGAACGATCAGGAAGTAACAGCAAAGTTAGTCCCGCGTCTCTACATCGGTCCACTTCTACCCTCACTTTCTTCCAGAGATTAGTACCCTCAGCCGGTACCTCCAACAAGCCAATCCTGGCTCACAGACTTTTTGCTCAGATTAATGAAGTTAAGGCACCAGATTAGGCCACTTACACGTGTTCTTGGGGGTCGTTACTGTTATAAGATAATTCCCTCTTTGACTCCGTGTGTTTCAGTTTCCTCAGCCCTCCTTATCAAAATGGGTTTCCTGGGCTATGTAAGTCCTTCAAGATTGTTCCACAAAGTCCGGCCTGATAAATGGAAATTCTGAATTCTAACTCCTGGTAAGTCTAGTTGTGTCTTTGCAAGCAGTGTCTTAACACTGAAGCGTGTCAGGTTATATTCACTGTCCTCCCCGCATCTGTTTGTTATCGAGCTACTTAAAAGCTCCAATCATTTTCAAACATTAATGTTGGGTTGAGTAATTTCAAAATATTCGGACGTGGGATAATTTTGCGCGTGATGCAGCGGTCAAGTCTTCCGTATATGGCATGAAAACATCCGATCATTGTGTACAAACTCACAAAAATATCGGTAAACTCAAACGACAACGTGTTTCAGATGTAACAAGTAATATTGTCAGTCCTGTCTGTCCAAAATGTGGCACCCCATATTACTGTAGCAAAACTTGGTACCACTTGCTTTGTTTGTGAAAAAATGTGTAACGCGACAAAGAGCGATACAAGGGTGAAGGGACAGCTCGGTTGGTCTTGCTTTGAAGACGTTGGGCTGAAATATTTGCGTTTCGCCTAAACCGTACAGCAGCGGTTTTCAACCTGTGCGCCGCGGCGCCCTGGGGAGCCATGACTTACGGTCAGGGGCGCCGTGGGTGGGCGTGGATTTGTTTCGTATTTAGCTGTAATGATAACACAGAGCTGTGTGAAGTTTCATTTTTGGTGTTTGTCAACCTGCATGACTGAGGGCTTATGGAATTCCAAGCTGCATAGTGTCAATCATAAAAAGCCTCTATGCCAACTTTACGTGTAGTGTTGGGCAGAGCAACCTAACCTTTGAGGTAAAGACAGGAGTACGACAAGGATACCCCTTATCAACCACTCTATTTTTAACAGTCATAGACTGGGTGATGCGCCAGACAACAGAGGGCAGTCCAAGAGGAATAAGATGGACTACATTTTCTACATTGGAAGATCTGGAATATGCAGATGACATTGCACTACTAGCACATTCACATCAACACATCCAGGAAAAAACGGATAGACTTAATAAGTTTAGCCAGCAGGTGGGCTTGAACATCAATTTAAAGAAGTCAGAGGTCATGACGCTCAATGTGAGCAACCCTGAGCCTATATCAGTAAGGAATCAACAACTGGTACAGACATACACCTTCACATACCTAGGATGCATAGTAACACCAGACGGCGGGGCAGGCAAAGACATCAACATCAGAATGAATAAGGCAAGAACAGCCTTTTTTAGCCTAAACAACATCTGGAAGTCCTCTCAATACAGCACAAGCACAAAATTAAGATTATATCAGAGCTGTGTGCTTTCTGTGCTTCTCTATGGTGCGGAATGCTGGAGAGTTACAGAGAAGGAAATGTCGAAATTGTTCTCTTTTCACACAACATGCCTAAGAAAAATTCACCGAATCTTTTGGCCGAATACCATCACCAACCAAGATCTGCTTACTCGGAGCAGGCAAGAGGACATGCACACCATCATAGCTGGCAGACACTGGAGCTGGGTTGGCCATGTACTCAGAAGAGACCCACAATGCCATCACAAGAACAGCTATGCTTTGGACCCCTGAAGGAAAACGAAAGAGAGGCCGACCAAAAACAACCTGGCGGAGGACTGTGGAGGCTGAGATGCAAAGAATGAACCGGAGTTGGGGCACTGTACGAAGGATGGCCGCCGACCGAGCAAAGTGGAATCTATTTGTTGTTGCCCTACAAGACGCCACTAGATGTGATGGCCACTGACTGCTTTGACGGTCGGCGGCTAAGGATCAAAGAGATGACCCCGGAGAAATTTCACTTTTTTATGTTGGCCAGCCTTTGAAGTCCTGCTCCCCCGAAGAGAAAAATCAATGAAGGAGGAGAAATGGACTTCCCAGGTTTGCAGCAGTTCATTACAGACAATGAAATAGATTTTAGTACAGATATTGTTTCTATAATTCAATGACACTTATCTCAACTCACTGTTCATCTTGAAATATATTTTCCTGAAAACTGTGACAGGTTTCAGTCGGTTCAAAATCCCTTCAGTAGTGATGCTCCTTCGGACTTCAGTACTGCAGAAGAGGAAGAACTGATAAAACTTTCACCAGACTCTTCACTACAAGCGAAGTTTCCATCCATCGCATTGCCAAAATGTTGGTATTCAGTAAAACAGGAGTTCCCAAGCTTGAGCAAGAGAGGACTGAAGATATTAATTTCTTGTGCAACCTCCTATCTCTGCGAGGCTCGGTTTTCAGCAGTGGCTGTCATAAAAACTAAGTTCAGGTCAAGACTTGATGTGGAGAAGGAAATGAGGGTAGCTGTATCTCAAATGGTGCCAAGATTTGACAAGCCTGTGTAACAACAAGCAAGCTCACGTTTCACACTGAGGTGACTGATACTTTATTCATCATATTTTTTTTTTTATATAGTTTTACTGTACAAGGTTTCTGTTATGGAGATTGAATCAAGGGTGCAGTATATCAGTGAAGGATTTTCAGACAAAAATTTAAAACATGTTAGAAAGAAACTACTTTATCTGTGCTGTTTTCTTTTTTATAGTAAGGGTTTTCAAAGTGCACTTTGTGTATATTTTTTTCTTGTACGTGTGATTTTATCACAGATTGCCCAATTGCATTTTTTTTAAAAAATTACATTAACAAATTACATTGTTTAAAAGCCTTTCCAAAGCTCTTCTGCTCAAAAAAGTTAGGCTAAATGTCGAAACATCGCTAGAGTTTTTACCAGTTATCCCACAGGGAGCCACCAAAAAAATGTAGTTGGTCAGCGGAGCCACAGAAAGAATGTAGTTGGTCAGGGGAGCCGCAGAAAGAATGTAGTTGGTCAGGGGAGCCACAGAAAAAATGTAGTTGGTCAGGGGAGTCGCTGAAAGAATGTAGGTGGTCAGGGGGAGCCGCAGAAAGAATTAAGTTGGTCAGAGGAGCCGCAGACAGAATGTAGTTGGTCAGGGGAGCCGCAGAAAGAATGTAGTTGGTCAGGGGAGCCGCAGAAAGAAGGTAGTTGGTCAGGGGAGCCGCAGAAAGAATGTAGTTGGTCAGGGGAGCAGCAGAAAGAATGTAGTTGGTCAGGGGAGCCGCAGGGAGAATGTAGTTGGTCAGGGGAGCCGCAGAAAGAATGTAGTTGGTCAGGGGAGCCGCAGAAAGAATGTAGTTGGTCAGGGGAGTCGCAGAAAGAATGTAGTTGGTCAGGGGGAGCCATGGACTCAAAAAGGTTGAAAACCACTGCCGTACAGCATTGGGAAAGTGTAGGAAGGAGCGAATGTATGAAACATGGCCGACCTTAAAATTTGCATTGGCAGGAAAGAAAATCTAAAGTTTGGTGGAATGATATTAAACCTGTAATAATTCATATAAAGAGATAGAGAATGAGTGATTTCCAAAAGGATATTATTAAAATGTAAGTAGTTTTAAAAATAATTACTATTTTTCATAGTCATCACATCTGCTAATAGTTAGCTCATGATCTTTAAAAATTTATTATAAATTCATACCTCAACGGATTTCGATAAAACTTGGATAGTATGAACGCTTCATTTTGAGAAAATGAAAGGATATCTAGGAAGGACGGAAAGATATGTGTGTAGTGAAAAGAAGAGAAAACAAGTACAGAAGAAGCACAGATCGCCTCAAACTAAGAGATTTAACAAAAATCTAAGCGGACACAAGACGGTGCTTTCTCGTAAGGGAAAGTTGCCCAAATATAAGGATAGTGCGGCCAGTTTAAAATCACACACACAAAATCCAGACGCCAGAGTGAGAGACTGGAAGACAGCATCTGCAAGAAAAGTTTTTTCACGCTGCATGCAGAGCAGATTTACTTCAGCAAATACAGCCTCACCGTGCGCTTATTAATCCTAGAGGGTATGTAGGTTTATTAAAGATATATGTGTGACTAATATCATTTTATTTCAGATTTTGTTTACGATTTGATTGTATCAGACATAATAAAAAGGGTATACAGGAAGCCAGTGACGCTAACCAGAGATAACCTCCACCGGCATTGTCAGGAAGCATAACAATTAATTGGTTAGCCAAATATATCATGGCTAGTTCTTGCCTGGAAGCTTACGACATACCAGCAAGTACATAAGTGACTTGGCATCCATAAGTGGAAGGCAAAGGTTATATCTTACCCCTGTATCATAACACGTGATTTATTTATGTATTTTGTTATCTTCTGCACAGAAGACACTATCTTATCATGCTATCTCTGTAACATACTACCGAGAATCACTCATTTATATACAAACACTGAAGACATGGTCGCCTCATGAACATCAGTGGTGGGTGAGCTTGTTGGAACACCGTAGCCACCTATTACCTTTTGTTTCAGGTTTTATGATCGTTCCTGATCGAGCTCATGATCGAGTGTCTAATCGAGTTCGTTATCAAATACCAACTAACGATTTGAGGACCTTTGATCCTGCTAACTAGTGCCTAGTGGTCAAACAATCTTCAACACCTTAGTCCCCCGTAGTTATAGGGCGAGCTGAAGGAAAGTCTTCTTGATTACCAATGTGTCTCAGAAACCTCGAACAGACGTGACGTATTGCAAGTTGAGTTTACGTGTACTCAATCCTACAAACACTGAGCGTTCAAAAGCAAAAGTCAATGATGAGAAAAGCTAGAGACTAGATAGCAAGAGATACCAAAACTACTGTGACAAACTTTATAATTTCATTGGACGATACATCGAAGACTTTTTACTATTATTTATTTTTCTTTGTAAATATAAATAATCATACATTTTACCATCTTCCAACACCCATTTCTCATTACAAGGCTAGATAGATGTACATAATAAATTATGAAATTGTACTCAATTGACTTGTTAAATTTTTAACTGTTAAATTTTGAGTTACTTTTTCCAATTTAATTATATTATCACTGTCGTACCAGATAGGTTGTGAGTTATTTTTGGTCCCGTCTGAGTAGAGTGGATGGTGATAAGTACGTGAGAAAAAGGTGTGAGAAATAGATTTCACGGGTGAATAGCTTAAGGAGAAGATATGTCTCTGGAATGAGTAAGTTTCTCTTGTCCAGCCTATCTATAGGACTATAATTTAGTACAAGACAACCTTGCCCTCCTCATATATATATATATATATATATATATATATATATATATATATATATATATATATATATATATATATATATAAATATAAGATTAACTACACACACACACAGCTATGTGACAACAAGACACACAAACGTAAAAACTACGGTTAATTGGGTATGGGTCTGACCAACACACAAAGTTAAGTTTCTTTTCTTGTTTATTATCATTTAAACTTGACAACATCAAATATCTAAAGAAAGATCAAATAAAATCAGATTTACATACATATGAAATAGCAGAATAAATGTGCCCTACCCCTATGGAGAAAAGAACCCAAAAGGTTAATAACCCAAAGGTCAACGGTTAGCACTATATTACAGAATAGACAGTAAATAAACAAGTTCCTACTATATGCTACCCAGTAAAGTTAACAAGTTTAAGCAAATCCAATTTTGGTAAAGTCCCTGTAACAAAGAAAAATTATTCACCCTTTCTCTTTCATACAGTGGCCACTCAATCACGCTTACCTACTCTTGGTGATATCCCGTGGAATTACAATTTTTCCTGACTATATAAAATGTCAGGTTTTTTTATTTCTGAAATTGGCCCCAGTCCATCCTCTAACAAATAAAGACGAGCGAGGTGAACGCCGAATCTGGTGTAGGTTTTTCCTGGATGAACAAATGTCACCGAGAATAGTTAATGTAGCAAAACGTACTCTTGAGATTCACAGTTAAAAAGAGGAAAATACTTCTAGTATTGGGAAACATCTGGTTACTAAAAATTGTTACAAATGATGATGATGATAATTCTATAGGCTGACTCTATGGGAGAGTGCCGATTCTGAAGCAGCGTAACTTTATGGATAAATCAGCTTGAATACGACTGTCAGAAGTCGGGAGTATAAGTGTTCTTTTGTATACCCCAGTGGGCTGGTAAAAATTGGAAAAATATCGCTGGGTTTTGTAAGTCCAGTTAAATTAACAAGTTAAAATGTTTTTCATGTATCGTTGACCAATCCTTGCTCATAAATGAAATTGGTGACGCACAAGCCAAGAAAAGACAACATTAACCAATCAGAAAGAAAAGATCGCTGGACGCCCTTGATTAGGTCTGCTAGGAATACAAAACATTTATGGAAAAATGCTACTATTCTATATAGCTACCTGTATATGCACACAGACGGGGCCAAGACGATCTCTTATCCACTCCGTCAGTCCTGATTAAAGTTAAACGGCACAGGTGTTTTCCTTTACGCCTATACGGTCAGCTTTCGCTAGCGCTGAGATTAGGTCAGATGGAGTTATGCAACTCTCCCGCTCCCTCTCGCACCGGCAGTAAGCGTACAATGTTAATTATTATTCAATTATCCATACGCGCACTTACATAAATATCGCCTGTCGTTAATAGCTATTAAATTGTCGGCGTCTGTTTGTTTAGTCGAATGATATTAAATAATAGGCACTTATAATAAATACGCACAATTAAATAAAACGTGACTTCTTTTCTGTCACTATCAGTTGCGCTTAGCATTTAAATCAGTCAACTAAAACCGTCTCTTCTTGTGTGAGGAAGCGGGTGGTGAAAATTAACATTATATCTGAACATCTGGTATAAAATAGCTACGCGTTATTTTATTTCACCAGTTTTAAAAGCTAGGAAATCTAAGTGAATTAAAATGGTACGCTAACACTTTAAACACGTAAGCACTAATTTCTATTACCAGAAAATCAGAATGAAAATCCCCACGAATACTATTAACACATTTAGCGAAATGGTTCTAGAACTGCGTGCTTAGACTATCCAAAAATTCTGAGTGACAACTGATAGCAGGTTTAAGAAAACACAGTTTATATCTCATCATGCTTCTCTGAGCTATAGATGATGTTACTTTTCGCACTATTGTGTGAGCAACGGAGAATCAGAAACATGAGTTCCCCAGATAAAAGTTTACGCCCGTCTTTCGTCGAGCGCTTTCGCCCCGACATCAAAAGACTTATACGGGTAACGGGTCTTTCGAAGATTTTTCCCGTGAGTCTACTTCAAAGCGTACTCGGGGAAAGATTTTGCCCGTGAGTCTACTTCAAAAGATTATGTGTTATTCACGTGCGGTCTGTCAGGTATCGTATGATTGACAGATAAGCTCGCGTGATAAGACGCGGTAAACAAACCTGATTCGCTACCTGTTATGACGGGCAGGTCACGAAAGTTTGTAAACTTCGTTTGCTTATGTTCAAAGGAAAGAGGCGTGACGAAAAAGTGAGCAAACATAGACTGTAAATGCATGGTTTTGCTAGCAAATCATAGAACGCTACGAGATCACAAACCTATCAGATTACTCTAGGCTGCCTTTCCATTATACGTCACAATCAC
Organism: Oreohelix idahoensis; assembly: GCA_024509875.1. Lineage (NCBI taxonomy): Eukaryota > Metazoa > Mollusca > Gastropoda > Stylommatophora > Oreohelicidae > Oreohelix > Oreohelix idahoensis. The sequence continues at coordinate 105,744 of JAMPIV010016277.1, forward strand.
ATAGGGTTACTATAGCGAAAGTGGCTGTTACCAACAGATTACTAATATATATATATATATATATATATATATATATATATATATATATATATATATATATATATATATATATATATATATATATATATATATATATATATATATATATATATATATATATATATATATATATATATATATATGTATGTATGTATGTATGTATGTATGTATGTATGTATGTATGTATGTATGTATGTATATATATATATATATATATATATATATATATATATATATATATATATATATATATATATATATATATATATATATATATATATACAATGTAGATATTTATTTTTATATTTATCTGTCGGAGGGAAGGTATTCGTTTTTAGAATCAGGATGCTTTCCTGTTCAAAGATATATCACCCATTATTGTTTGATACAGTTGTTATATGGATTATCTCCCCTGGAGATCGAATTTGGCGTATGAATCTGGATTTTGTTAGTTTGTGCCTTGTTGGGCCAGAAAACAGATTGTTCCTGTTTAGGTTTATGCAAGAATGTTTATGGTCCGAGTCTATGTTTACTCTGTGTCTATTTCAGACGATTCGGTCTTATATCGTGATATCCTGGTATGTTTAAGTGGAACTATTTTTCCTGGTACTGTACTTTGGGGTCAGGTGTTTTCGGCGCATGAAGATAGGTTAGAGAGTTCTTCGGTGATGAAGGAGCCTGGCGGGACGTCATGTCTTAGACCTGTCCAAAGTTTGTGATCTCTTCGATTGATTACGGGGACGAAGATAGTTTCTTCTAGGATTGTTAAATCCATGAGTTCCCCAGTGTTGATTCAGTAACGCCAGGAGAGTGTTTGTGTTTGCTAGTATATTTCGTATGGCAAGGTAAAGAACTGTTCACTGAACTCTTTCATTCCTGGGCTCAGATGGGCAGACGTCGATATGAATTTACCTATGTATATATGTCGCGACGACATGTTATCTAGCAGCACTGAATATGTTTATATGCAGCAATTATGAGGACAGAATATGCTGATTCTGGAAGAATCATTTATGTTTATAAACAAAGCGTCTATTGAAGATTTGCTATACATTCGTATAGTGAGCGATGCTCAACAGGGAACCAGAAGCCATTTTGGAATTCTATTTATTTTGGAATCCTACTTATTGTCGATCATTAATCAGAGAACGGGAATGCCCCCTTATTATCAGGTGATGATTAAGAGATCACAGTTATAAAGGAAACCCAATACTAGTGGGTTAACATTATCTTCACATAGATTTGCTGTAATTTACCTAAAGGAATCTTCGCTAGGAAAGAGGTCCTGTTTAGGAGTCAAGTTAGAACTGTATGTATTAACTGACATGCTCGGTCAGTAAGGCCTGACGATTGTATCAATAGACAATGGAAATCTAAGTGCTTGTTTACAGATGTTCCATTGCAATGTTATTCAACATGAATGCTAACTTATGATGGTAGACCCTTGATCAACAATATGCTCTTTATGTCGACCTATGTTCCTGTAACGATGCTCGTACTGTCCATGTGTACGTCCTATTAAATAATATGAAACGACCACAGTAGTCCAGCCATCTTTGACTTCCACCTGTGATTGGAGTGAGTGACCTGTGCACCTGTCGAACTATCATCCATTCGCGTTTGTCATTTTTGATGTTCACACTCACCCATTGCATCAGTATATACGGACTTAACAGTACACCTTGTCAGGGCCCCAACAGTCGGTAACCTGACCCATTTACAGAACATTGTGACTGGTGCGAGAAACAAAGCTTTATCAATTTGATGTCAAGCATATTACACCTTAACAGTGTCTTAACAGTGGCGCAGTATACTTCTGAAGCCTAAATCTATTGTCCAGCTCAGAGTATTCACAGCCGTAACTCAATTGTGATACCAGTGTACTTCTCTGGCACTGGGACTTCATACTTTCTAAAGAGAAATTCTACCTCTTCTCTACCACCATGATCACACTAGAAAAACCTTTCACTACAATTACCAGCTTTGCGACGAGTGCAGTCTCACCTTATCAGCAATTAGACAAACACGCTGAGGGATTTTAGTGTTTAATCTGTAGTCTAATGTCGACTGCTCTCGCGATTAGCCAACATGGGAGTCGTTATTATTATCTCTGTCGTTCCTTGCAAGGCTTTAGGGAAGGGACGGGTAACAAACAGACATACGACTTATCAGTGAGAGGAATGTAAGAAGGAAAATACAAAATATCTGCTACGGTGGACAGAGAAAGAAAAGTGTGCGACTCGGAAAAACTCGAAATAAAATCAGTACAAAGATGTAACTGATTACTGCCGTAGTGAAAGAGAGATCGGAAAGAGATCGCCCAAAAATCCATCTTGTGACAGTAATAGAGATTGAATTATAGGACGGGCCAAAGTTATTAGAAGTAATTTATAACATTAAAAACTATACAGCTTCTTTTAAAATACTTAGAGCCACAAGTTCGAAGAAATCTTCTTCAGGTGTTAAAAGTTAAGAGTACCCTTAGCTCGCTGGGGAAAAGACTGCATCTTAAACAGTTGCAGGACATACTTCAGCCATTCTGTGCATCAAAGGCTGGATAAAATAACGAATTCGTAGTGAAGAGGTAAGTTGTAACATGTACATTTTCTTTTTTTATATATGCATTTTACAAGTATGAAATGCTCATTAATGTACAGTTGTTTATGAGGCTGGCAACCTCACCATGTACAATAGCTTGCCACATAAACCACCACTAAAAGAACTGGCGACTGTTTCGTGTGAGTTCTTCACAAAAAACAAATAGCAGATGTAGACCCAGGCTCCATAAGGAGTAGAAAAAAAATGTTGATGACATTTTATGTCACCAATTTTATTTCAGATTTGTTATGTAAATATCTGAAAATGATGCATTTGTGTTCTTTCGCTCTCCTGAACACACTTTCATCTGCCTCGATGTCCTGAGAATTCATTCTCAGGTACATCAGAAACATTCAGTGGAAGATGAAATGGTGGTGGAAAGCGGAGGTTGCTTGATGCTTACACCAAGAGACATAAGGCTTAAGAGAGGTACTATTTTTTCTATCTCTGTTCCTAGTACTAGTAACTAGTACTAAGCTCTGGATACCACCTATAACAGACGGGTCTAGAGGACACTTGAAGCGACGACATTTGAAGCAGTTACTCCTGCAAAGCAAGGAACCTGCTTACAACCAGCCACTCGACTTCTAAAGATAGAAGGAACAGTCAAGAAGTCACTAGAGAACGAGCATCAACTACACCATACAGCAATTGGACAATTAAGTGATGTAATCGACATAGATTCTGGGCACTAAAATAAATCCACCAAACTTAACATCATCAATGAAGAAATAACTAGACTATCCTTGTTTATTTAAAGATCGAAAATAAAATGTTTTCTAAAAGTTAACAATTTACATTCTTTACCCTTATTTCAAAATATTTCATAAATATTATATGTGTGTGTGTGTGTGTGTGTGTGTGTGTGTGTGTGTGTGTGTGTGTGTGTGTGTGTGTGTGTGTGTGTGTGTGTGTGTGTGTGTGTTTGTGTGTTTGTTTGTGTTTACACATAGATCCTTAGTTGGAGTTGATAACTTGGTTGAGTGAGTTTGATGTCTGCACCCGTATGGCTCTTTATTTTTAAATACGTATACACAGAGCTCACAATACAATTAATACTTTGCTGAATTACCTTCGGCTGCGGGCTCAGTAAATACGACTCAAGTGTTATATCGTGACACATAATTTTTTTTCACAGACGGGGGAACGCAGAGTTTACAACAAACTTAGAATACGCATTTGTTGTGCTTGCCATTCTAAAATTCCTATGAGACTTGCTCAGATAGGAGCACCATTCTCCTATTTACAATACTGCCAAGAGTAATATTGAGCGAAAGTTACTACCTTTGTAAAACTCATCCTTTTAGTCAACTGTCGGGCAATTCGTGGACCCCCCTAACGGCAGATCAAGGGAGACAACCCGAGGCAGAAACAAAGAAAACAACAGCACTATGGTCAAAGGGACATAATCCGAGTTATCGAAACTACAATTTGTTAGGAGTTGCCTTCTCTTGTATAGAGACACGTTCGGTCTATAATTTCTTGAACGAAGCGTGACCACATCTCCTTATTTGGTAGTATCAGTCAACTATGGTAGATGTCTGAAACCTTTCTTAACGCTTCTTTTCATGACCATAAAAGGCGCGACTGTGTAAGACTTTTATCTCGAATGTTCTTCGAATCGTCTTATTGTGAACGGCAACTCAGAGATTGTCGTTCTGCGCATGTCAAACCGGGAGTTCGTTCTGTGTGTTCCGCCCAGTTGGGGAGTTTAGAAATGGTTTAAGAAGCGAGCAGACGCAACTGCGTCTTGTGATTCTCTGAGGGAAATACAGTGTCTTAGTGAGTTAGTTAGCTAACTAGACTATTTCCCAGTATTATGCAGCCTGCCTGGAGGCATATGTTCATGGTTGATTTTCCGAAATAAGGTAATTCCTCTTGTATCGAACTTTATGCTATCGTCTAGAGGTTCGTCATTTTGTCGCCTATTTGCTCGCCTGTGTGATGCAAAATGGAGAGGTACTTTGACTAGGATTAAGTCACCGGTATCTGTATACCTGAACTAGTTAAATATATATGGGTCGCTCTAGACCAACAAGACTGTTGTCTGTGTTCCAGGATTCGTTATATCAGAGATCACGTCCAAGTCAGATGGTTAGACTTAGGAACATTATAAAGGTCGAGCTGACCTGTAGCCCATGTATGCTATTCACGTGCAGACAGTGAACGGACTTATTGTATACAACTGATCTGCTAGCATCAGAATGGGAGCATTTATTATTGTTTATGAACATTGAAGATCTGTAGCTGACACTGTTGCAGAAGTTATAGAAATTATTATTATTTATACAGCTTCACGAACTAGCACTCGATGATTGATGAATTTCTGAATCTATTGAACTGTGATGTCTTATGACGCATATATACAACAGCTATCATTGCTGACTACAGAAATTGTTTTCAATGTGCCATATCATCTTGCTGAACTCGTTAACCATGTTGATGTCATAAGTATCATGACTGTTTTGTGGCGTGCAATAAATGAAAGAAACTTATACAACGAAGTTACCCTTTCTATGACTCTACACGTCATGTTGCCTGTGTGATAACCCATTGAACTGTTCCACTACCACATACACAGCAACATCCTAAATCAGAGAAGACACCTACATCTTACACTTTAACACCAGGTGTCGATAAGGGTGGCAAGTTACCACTTCAGCACAAATCCACCCTTATCAATAGACCAAGTCTAATGGCAGCAAATCTCTATACCATCTTCATAGACCAAGTCTAATGGCAGCAAATCTCTATACCATCTTCATAGACCAGGTCCAATGGCAGCAAATCTCTATACCATCTTCATAGACCAAGTCTAATGGCAGCAAATCTCTATACCATCTTCATAGAATAAGTTTAATGGCAGCAAATCTCTATAGTACCCAACGGGCTGATCACCCGTTTACCAGTCACTTTGATTACGGAAACAATGACAAACGGATTGATTTGTCGTTGCCCTAAAGACGCCATTAGGCGTGATGGGAACAACGGCAAAGAAAATCTATTCGCTGTTGCCCTTAAGACGCCACTAGGCGTAATGGCCACTGACTGCTTTGCCAGTCGTTGGCTAAGGACGGAAGAAGAAGAAGAAGAAATCTCTATACCATCTTCATAGACCAGGTCCAATGGCAGCAAATATCTATACCATCTTCATAGACCAGGTCTAATGGCAGCAAATCTCGACACCATCTTCATAGATCAGGTCTAATGGTAGCAAATCTCGATACCATCTTCATAGGCCAGGTCTAATGGCAGCAAATCTCGATACCATCTTCATAGACCAGGTCTAATGGCAACAAATCTCGATACCATCTTCATAGACCAGGTCTAATGGCAGCAAATTTCTATACCATCTTCACAGACCAAGTCTAAGGGCAGCAAATCTCTATATCATCTTCATAGACCAAGTCTAATGGCAGATATTTGTTCCTTAATTACTTTCATTTAATGTCATCAGAGTTTTATATATTTGTAGCGTTTAAGATCTTTGATCGCCAGTGTGTTACCGGGGCCAGAAAGGGGAGCAGAGAATAGTAACACTGTACCCTACCATGCATGTCGTGAAAAGCGACTAAGGAGGGTTGGGCATGGGGCTGGTTACCCCATCCCGTAAAAAACCTTTTACCACAAAAACTTCAACATCGTACATAGACAAGTCAAATAAAGAATATAAATCAACTCAAACGCCCAAGACAGAAGAAGGTCCTCTGGAAAGGAGGTGCATTAAGCAACCTAGAGAAAGCCGAAAGGATTCTGGGTTGCCGACTAACCTTTTTTCGTCTAGGAAAATCTCCAGGATTGGCACCTGAAATGTTCGCACTCTGTGTGAGCAAGGGAAAACTGCATAGGTAGCAGCAGAAATGATAAATTACAGGATTGATATCCTGGGTCTCTGCGAGACAGGGTGGAAAGGCATAGAGAAGAGGAGATTGATCACAGGAGAAATTGTGTTGTCCTCAGGACATGAGGAGAAAAGAGCCCACCACAGTGAAGGGGTGGCTCTAATGCTGTCCAATGAAGCACAGAAGGCACTTATAGAATGGGAAGCAATGGGACCCCGAATTATAACAGCAAGGTTTAAATCAGCCAAAAAGAAAGTAAATATAAACATCATCCAGTGTTATGCACCAACAAACGATAAAGAAGAATCTGTGAAAGAAGACTTTTACACCAGACTACAAAAGGTCTTGGACAATAAGAAAAGAAAGGACATCACAATTTTGATGGGGGACCTAAATGCGAAAATAGGAACAGACAACACCGGCTTTGAAGAAATCATGGGAAAGCATGGATTAGGTATGATGAACGAGAATGGGGAACTATTAGCAAACTTCTGTGCTTCAAATCAACTAGCTATTGGAGGAAGCATATTTCCACATAAAAGAATACATAAAGCAACATGGATATCACCAGACCACAGAACTGAGAATCAGATTGATCACATATGCATAAGTAAGAAGTTTAGGTCATCATTGCATGATGTGAAAGTATGTAGAGGAGCAGATGTTATATCAGACCACCATCTTCAGTTGGCTAAAACAAAATTAAAACTCAAGAAATTTACAACAGCATATAGCTATAGACAACATTATAATGTGGGATATCTAAGAAATCAGGAAATAAGACAAAAATTTTCAATCACAGTATCCAACAAATACCAAGTACTCCAACAGCTGGAAGATGAAACAGATACGGAAGACCACTGGCAACAAGTAAACAATATATGGAACGAGACATGTGAAGAAGTACTGAGAAAAAGAGAACATCAGCACAAAGCATGGATAACAACAGAAACCATTAGTAAGATAGAGGACAGGAAAAACAAGAAAGCAGATTTAAACAGAAGCAAAACCAGAAGCTCCAAAGCCAAGACTCATGAAGTGTACATAGAAGCAAACAAAGAAGTAAGAAGAAACATGAAAAGAGACAAGATGAAATATATTGATGATTTGGCAAGGGAAGCAGAGGAAGCTGCAGCCAAAGGAAATATGAGCGACCTGTACAACCACACAAAGAAGCTAACAGGGAAATATAAGCAGGCAAATGGCCTCATAAAAGATTAGAATGGAAAATTGCTTAGTAATATACAAGAACAAATGAAGATATGGACAGAACATTTTGAGGAACTTCTCAATAGACCATCTCCAACTAAACCCCCAGACATCCAACCAGCAGAAGAGGAGCTACAAATCAGCTGTGAATGACCAAGTAGAGAAGAAATAAAGAAAGCCATAAAGCTTCTGAAATATGGAAAAGCAGCTGGTCCAGACTGCATTTTAGCAGAGGCCATCAAAACAGATATTGATACCCCTACAGAGATATTATACAAACTACTTGGCAAAGTCTGAGAGAGAGAGGAAATACCAGCAGAATGGAAGGAAGGTTATCTGGTCAAGTTGCCTAAGAAGGGAAATTTACAAGCACAAGAGTGCACAAATTATAGAGGAATAATGTTACTATCAGTGCCAGGAAAAGTATTAAACAGAATCATCCTTGAGAGATTAAAAGAGTCCATAGACAAGAAACTGAGAGATGAGCAAGAAGGTTTTCGACAAAACAGATCCTGTACAGACCAGATAGCCACACTGAGAATAATAGTTGAACAAAGTCTGGAATGGAATTCACCGCTATACATCGGATTCGTGGACTATGAAAAGGCATTTGACAGTGTAGACAGAGAATCACTTTGGAAATTGATGAAGCATTATGGAGTTCCCATGAAGATCATTAACTTAATAAAGAAGACCTATGAAGACATGACATGCAGAGTTCTTCATGAAGGACAACTTTCAGAACCGTTTAGGGGGAGCCGCGCTAGCGTAGTGGTTACAACACCGCTCTGGCGACCGGGTGATACAGGATCAAACCCGGGCGACGGCATTTGAGGATTTTTCGTCGACCGGGATTTGGACTGGATTAACTCGAGACCTGGCGAGGACATTTGAAGGAGTGTCGTCGACCAGGGACTGGCGGCTCCTGAGCCGACCCAGCTGCAATGGGTACCTCCGAAATCGGCGAGTACTTGCCTGAATGGCGAGGGACACCTGTCTCTGTACAAGAAATAAAGGGATACTCACGTAAAATCAATGTCAGGTTAGACATAAAATAATAACCTGAGATTTCGCCTCGAGTATTAGCGGGCGAACGCAAAAAAAAAAAAAAAAAAAAGAACCGTTTAGGATTAGAACGGGAGTGAGACAGGGATGCCTCTTGTCTCCATTTCTTTTCTTACTGGCAATAAATTGGGTTATGAAAGCATCATCATCCCACAACAGAAATGGAATTCAATGGAATCTGACTAAACAGCTTGATGCTCTGGATTTTGCAGATGACTTGGCTCTTCTGTCCCATAACCATAACACTGACAAACAACATTTTTCTTTCTTATATAAGAATAAGTGTTCTTAGGTCAGTTTCTTGCGCTGATTTCAAATTTGAAATCCGTTTATCTCTATCACGTCGGGTTCTTAAGATATTTGTGAATAAATATATTTTTGGGAAACCGTTATTTGTTCCGTTTCATTTTTACTATATAACTTTTTAAAAATTAATAAAATGCAAAATAATTCTACTTTTTATACTGCTAAAAGATGCATGACATATGTTACGTTATATTTCAAATAGTTACTGTATTTTGAAATAATTCTGAGTGAAATATGGCTTCTAGAAGTTGTAGAAATTCGGCTGATCTGTTCTGTTACGTGTGCGGATATTTTACCGATTGTGTTCACCAGAAAAACTTTACACCATTGCTAAAGAAAGCATATGAACTTTATTTCGATTCGAAAGTTGATGATGCAAATAAATCTTGGAAGCCAAATGCAGTTTGTTCGACTTGTGCAAATACATTGGCAGGTTGTTTACGAAAATCGCCGAAGCATAAGTCGATGCCTTTTGGAGTGCCAGTAATATGGCGTGAACCGACAAATCACGCTACTGATTGTTACTTCTGCTTGACAAATATCTATGGTTTCACTTTTAAAACTAGAAAGTCTGTGGTTTATCCAAATATTGAATCGGTTTTGAAACCAGTGCCTCATGATCCAATCACGTGTCCGATCCCAGTTCCACCAGAACAATATCCGTTGGACGTGAATGAACCATCAGAAAGTGATAGTTTACCTGCTTTAGAAACTAATTCTGACTCGGATTATATACCGGTGAATGATGGTGTTCACTTAATTAACCATTCAGAACTTTCAGATCTAATACGTGATCTCGCTCTCACCAAAGGACAAGCGGAATTACTCGGTTCGCGACTCAAAGAATGGAATCTTTTAGCGCCCAATACTCCGATATCTAAATTTCGTCATAGACACAGAGAACTTGTTCAATACTTTGCGATGGATGATGATATTTGCTATTGCAAAGATGTAAAAGGTCTAATGGTGCACCTCGGTCATGAGCACATAGTCAACGAATGGCGACTTTTCATTGACTCTTCCAAGACTAGTCTAAATGCCGTGTTATTGCATAATGGAAATTTATTTTCATCAATTCCAGTCGCCTACTCTGTTCATATGAAAGAAACTTATGACAATATGGCTATACTTTTGGCAAAAATAAAGTACAATGACTACCAATGGCGGATTTGTGGAGACCTAAAGGTCATTGCAATTCTCACGGGCATGCAGACTGGGTATGCTAAATTGTGTTGCTTCCTATGTAAATGTGACAGCCGCAACAGACAGGAACATTATGCAAAAAAGGTGTGGCCTATCAGGGATCGTATGCAGCTCGGGCATAAAAATGTAATACACGAGCCATTAGTTAACAAAGACAGCATCATTTTACCACCGTTACATATAAAGTTGGGGCTCATGAAGAATTTCGTAAAAGCGTTAGATAAAATGAGCAAAGCTTTCACTTATCTTCGAGAAAAGTTTCCGCAAATTAGCGATGCAAAGATAAAGGAAGGTATCTTTGTAGGACCTCAAATTAGGAAAGTTATTGCAGACAAACAATTCGAAAACTTGTTACATGGTAGTGAACTTCGCGCATGGATGGCATTCAAATCGATCGTCGATAACTGTCTGGGAAATCACAAATCTGTCGACTATGTGCATATTGTTAAGCAGTGCATAGATGCATACAGAATTATGGGATGTAACATGTCCCTCAAAATCCATTTGCTCGATTCGCATCTTGACTTTTTACATGACAACCTTGGCGAAGTCAGCGATGAACATGGAGAACGATTCCATCAAGATATCGCCGTAATGGAGTCACGTTATCAAGGACGGTGGAGTGTGACCATGCTTGCCGATTATTGTTGGATGCTTCATCGCGATGTACCACATGCCATTCACCGACGAAAGTCGACTGCAAAGAAATTCAAGCCTACATAACTGTTATACTTCTTGTACAAATGATGTAATACTGTATGGGTTGTTAAAAAACTTCAATTGCGTATTTCTAGAGATCCCGACCTGATAGAGAAAAACGGTTTGCAGATTTAAAAACAGCGCATTAAAATTGACCAGAAAAACATAGAAATGTTAGAGAAAGAAAAAAAAAATTTTTTTTTGTTAGCCAGTGTAATCAGATGCAAGAGAAAATGAAAATTCTCGATGACAGGTCACAACAAGTCGGCCTGAAAATACACAGGGAAAAGACAAAGATTATGAGAATAAATGCAAGAAATGATAACAAGGTTGAACTTGAAAAAACACCACTAAAGGACGTAGAATCGTACACATATCATGGCAGTAATATAGACAGAGTTTGAGGGACAGACAATGATATCAAAATAAGAATACAAAAAGCAAGAGGAGCTTTCATTGCATTGGGAAACATATGGAGAACAAGAGAAATCAAGTCCAACACGAAAATAAGAATCTTCAACTCAAATGTGAAGTCAGTCCTATTGTATGGCCCTGAGACATGGAGAACAACAAAAACAACAACCAAAAAGCTACAGACTTTTATAAACGGGTGCTTGCGTAGAATAGAAGGACTGAAATGGTATGACAAAGTCACAAATGTAGAATTGATGACAAGAACGAGACAAGTGCCAGTGGAACAAGAGTTGAGAAGAAGACGCTGGCGATGGATATGACACACATTGAGGAAACCTGTTGATAGCATTACAAGGCAGTCCTTGTTCAGGAATCCACAGGAAAAGAGAGGCAGAGGTAGACCAAAAAACACATGGAGAAGAGAACTATAGTCCGTTCGGAAATTCGTGCCCACAGAAAGCGTCAATTTTCTCCAAAACTGTTTGTTGTATTGACATGAATTTTTGTATGCAGTCTTAGATTTTCCAAGCAGTTAAGAGTTTGCGATCATTACATCCACAGCTGTCGCGAAATTTGCAAAACGGCGATTTTCTTTGATCTTCTTGGAACATTTGCCTAAATCTGCCCGTAACATTAATTCTTACAGTAAATCACAACATTTGTGCGACAAGACGGTTCAAAGGCGTGTCCTAAATGTGTGATTGGTTGTTCGCGTGATTTTGGTACGAGGAATGATGTTCTGATAATGAACCATGATAGCAGTAAATCATCAAGAAGCTATGACGAATCGTAACTGTTTATGTGTTATTATAGATTGGCATATGAAATTAGTTTATCACAAACGAAGGAATGCGATCGACGTGCCTCATTCCGAATCGGACGACTCCAATAAGTTCACAACAGTTTTTGGTTGGATAAACTGCAAGCCATCTCGCTGCCAGTAATCTTCTTCTTCCTGTAGCACGTGTTCTTCACATTTAGCCCAGTACTCTGTGTCTATTCGTGAAAGGGCCTCACGAGTCATGTCTTTAACATCGCACATTTTAAAAGTGGTGTTCTGGGCGGCCACTTGCCCTTTAACTTTAGCCCAAACCAGCTCTATTGGGTTAAGGTGAGAATGGTAAGGTGGGAGTCGAAGAGAAACATGACCCTGTTCTTGGATGATTTTATCAATCAGATACACTTATGTCTTATTCCTCTGTCTCACAAGCTGCAACAACTCTGCTTTTAAATAACTGTTGTCAGCGAAGATATTTTCATTCACAAGCCACCTCCTGATTTCGTGTTTGCCAAAGTGGGAGCTTTATCCTCCTGCGCTAGAACATTATGATAGGTCGCATTATCCATCACCAGGCAAGACGGCCTATCTAGAGTCGGGAGGAGTGTATTCACTATCCAATCTCGAAAAATTTGCCCATTCATTTCACTGTGGTAATCCCTACCATCTACAGACTTTTGTCACCGTGGGGTTTGCCCAAGCATTACTCATGCTATTTGTCAAGATTAGATGAACGCTTAAGACAGTTCACGGGGAAGAAAGTTAAGTATGAATAAAATAAGACGAGTGTTCAGTAAATTGGCTCGCGTTAACAAAACGTGAGTATTTTTTTCTCGTGAGTTGTAAATCAAAGGCTTAACCAATGAAAGTAGTGAAAAACAAGTGAGGGCGACGAATCAGAAGTAGCGAGGGAATCGTACGTGAGAACAATGACCAGAGGTCATGAGGGCAGTCCGGTTTCTGAGTTTGAAAAAACAAGAAGTGTTTTTGTTCTGGGCGGTTGCCTGCAGATGAACGGATTATGTGGTTTGACAGAAGTTGTTGTTGTTGTTGTTGTCGATATCCCATGCTGCTGAGCATATCTACTCTTGGCAGCCCAATGCCATTCTTAAAAAAGTGCAGGTTTTCTGCAGTTGTTTTAACGTTCCGTATAGTGAGTTGGTGACTGTCAGGGGTGTCTGTAAAAGTTTTTTCCTGGCGTTTATGAGTGATGGACACTCCATGAGGAGGTGTCTGGTTGTTTCATAGGGATGAGAGCAGTGTCTACACATGGGTAGGTGCTGAGGGTTGATACGGTTTAGATGGCTATTGACTCTGGTGTGTCCTGTTCGGAACTGAAAGATAAGACTTTGATTTCTCCTGCTGAGTCTGTTTATGTTGTCGTTGTCTTTTGGGCAGGTCATTTCATTAAAGACATTTCGGCCAGTCGGCCCGTTCGCCCATCTGTTCAGCCAGATTTCTCTTGTGTTGTTTCTGAAAATCTGTTTGACTGTTCTCATGCTGCAGGGTCTGTCCTTTTGTTGTTTAGAGGCTCCTGTTTTAGCAAGTCTATCAGCTGTTTCATTTCCAGTTAGATCACTGTGTCCAGGGATCCACTGTAGAGTTACACTGATGGAGTAGGCTGCGATCAAGTTATGAACCGCTTTTCCTATAAGAAAAATGTCTTTGTTTTCATATGGAGTCTGTTTAAGTGCTTCCAGAAAAGACATGGAGTCACTGAAAATCACTATATCTGATGGCTTTCGTTCCATAAGGTCAAACTGTTGGTGTAGTAATTCAATGGCTGTCTTGATGGCCTCAGCCTCCGCTTCATAATTTGAACAATTCTCACCACAGGAGTCACAGAACTCATAAGAGGATCCATCCAGGTACCATATGCAGACGCCATATCCTGCAAAAGAGGTGGTCTTGAAAGCAGAACCATCTGTGTAGGCCTGGATTGCTGACGTTGGGTAGCTGTTTATGGTCTCCAAGGCACACGTCTTCAAGACTGTGGGTAGTGTTTCCTTGTTGGCCGTTTTATCTATCAGTTGTGTTTTGACAGTTGGTTGATGGAAGTTTTCCCAAGGGGGTGGTCCAAAGTATTTGTTTTCCACTTCTCTCTCTCTTGCGGGAGATGGTGTTTATCATTTTCCTCTTTGGCTATGTCCAGGAGAGATAGTTGTTTCAGTCTTCGTGTTTGTTTCCAAGTGTCAATAAGTACTTTGTTTGGGTGGTCTTTCTCTTGTCTCCTGTATCTCTCTACAGCTTCAGTCAGTGCTCTTTTACGCCTAATATCCAGTGGCTCTATATTGGCATCTATCTCGCATACGGCTGTGGGTGTTGATCTCATCCCTCCACAAATTAACCTGAGAGCTTGGTTCTGCACACGGTCCAGAGATGAGATGGTATTAGTACTCACAATGGTCTGGAGGGGGAGGTTATAGTCTATCACTGATCTCACATAGCCGAGATATAGTTGACGAAGTGTTAGTTTATCCGCTCCCCAATTTGTACTAGCTAGCCGTTTGATGAGGTTTAGACGCTTACATGCTTTTCCCCTGAGGTTGTAGATATGTCCATCTAGTTTCAATTGTCTGTCCAGTTTTACTCCTAGATAGACTGGGTGCTCCTCTTTTGTTAGCGTTTCCCCATTCAGTTTGATGTTGATAGGTCTTTTTGCTATTTTGTGGCTGCGGGAGAAAGTGGTGTATACAGTTTTCTGCGTATTGATTTTTAGTTTCCACAGTTCACAATATACTGACATTGTAAGGAGAGCTCTGTTGATCTTGGCTTTTGCCAGAATGGGATATTTATCAGTAGTCCAGATGGCAACGTCATCAGCAAACAGAGCCTTCGACACATTCAGATGTTTGGCAAGGTCATTAATGAAGATGAGGAAAAGGGTGCAACTTAAAGGAGAGCCTTGAGGCAGTCCTTCTTCCAGCGTTCTTTTCCGTGAAATTGCACCAGCATAGTTGGTAGCTATGGTTCTATTTGTTAGGAAGGCCTGTATCCATCTAATCATTTTCCCACCTATTCCCATTCTTCTCATCTTTAGCAAAAGTCCCTTTCTCCAAACTCTGTCGTAGGCTTGCTCAAGGTCGATGAACACAGCTATTGTGCTTTTTCCCTCTTGAAAACCATCCATCACATTCTGTGTGAACCTGAAGAGGGGGTCATCTGTGCGGCACTTACGTCTGAAGCCTGCCTGGTTGTTGTCCAGAAGGTTCCAGCTTTCCAACCACCAATATAGTCTGTTGTTTACCATTCTCTCGACCAGCTTGCCCAAGCATGAAGTGAGGGATATGGGCCTATAACTTCTTGGTGTTCCCGGTGGTTTCCCTTTCTTCAATATAGGCAAGATGGTTGCTGTCAGCCATGCTGATGGTAGCTGTCCCTCGTTCCACGTTCTATTGACGAACCATAGAAGTGTCTCTTTTGCCTTTGGCCCTAGCTGACAAATCATCTCATTTTTAATTTTATCTGGTCCTGGAGCTTTATTTTTGGCCAGTTTCCGTAGTGCCATTCTCAGTTCTTGTGGGCGGAACGGATCATCGAACGCAGCCATATGGCCTGATCTATGTTACGCGTGGATGTGTTCTTTAGGAGCACTTTGTCTAGTTTCTTTCTCTGTTGTGTTTTATTTACACTGGCGTAAAAATTGTTGAAGACATCGGCTTTCTTGCTGCTTGATGTTACTTCATCACCACTTCCATCCACCATAGGTGTTGGGTTTGTCTTTTTCTTGCTTCCCTCGAGATTACTAAGGAGTCTCCAAACTTTGTTCCCTTCTCTTTTTAAATCTAGTTTATTGCAATTTTCTTTCCAAGTCTCCCGTTTATTCTTCTTGGTGACATACCTTACTTTTGCTGTCCACCTGTTGTACTCTGTTTTATTTAGGGTGGTAGGGTATTTTTCAGCTTTCTTTCTAGCCTCTCTCCTCTCTTTGACTGCTTCAGCTAGTTCAGATGTCCAGTAAGGTTTATACTTCTTATGCTTCCCCCTTGGGATGCACTTTTTGGCAGCTGCTAGGATTGTGGTACTTATGTTGTTGTATGTAGTATTAATGTTATCAGTTCTAATGATTTGACTGAATCCAGCATCAGTTTCTCGGCCGTAGCGGTCCCAGTCTGCTTTCCTGAAGTTCCAGGATGGTTTACCAAGGGACTTCTGTGTCATCTGTGGTGTTAAAATAGTTGTTAAAACAGGGCGGTGGTCACTTCCCACATCTTCTAAGACTTTGATGATACTATTTTCTGCTATATCAGCTGAAACAAATGTCAGATCTGGCCGGCTGATCGAGCAGTGCGCCCTGTGAAGGAGTGTTGGTGGAGTTTCCAAGTTCTGCAGTAGCATTAAGTTGGTACTGCTGCACAACTCCTCAACCTCTAGGCCCCTACTGTTAAACCGCCTGTATCCTAGAGCAGGAATGTGAGCATTAAAATCACCAGCTACGACAGTTTTCTTTAGTGTGGGCTCAAACTCAGGCAGACCTTTTGATGAGGTCGGGGGACAGTAAATGTTGTGTAGTGTGTACTTAGTGTTATCCTTGCCCCATAGCTTTATTATTTGGTGGTCGATACCCGCTGTAGGGTTGTTGGTTACTGTCGTAATTTTTATCTGAGAGGATGCTGATGAATATTGGTCCCTTTAGAGTGTAAAGTGATATTGAAGGCTCTGTGAGAATAAGGATTTAGGTGAATGAGGTAGTAGATTCACAAGCGCTGGGAAGGAGCAAGGACAGTCTCTTATTACGACAATATCTGTTTTCTCACAGACTACTCTTATCTCTCTTCTGCACAAACAATTGTGTCAGTTCCAGTCGCTCAGGCGCGCTCACCGCTTTGGTGATTCTGTCGCTCAACGTACATGAATACAAACTACACAGATGGAAATGTTTGGAGTTTTAGGCCAACCGACAACCAACACAAATAAATATTCATACCTTTATTATCATAAAGGACTCACACATAATTGTACATTTACAGTCAAAAATCAAAAAGTTACAGAATACAAATATAACTAGGGAAGAGGGGCTTTTGAGGAGAAATATCCCATCCACTGTTTCCCGTTTATATCTACTAACAGACAAAACCCGGTCCCAAAGACAAGAAAGGGGGGGGGGGGGGGGGGGTCAGAGATAGGCAATTTAACCCACTGGTAAATTTATTACTCTGAGGCAAGGGGTTACAGAAAAGGGGGGGGGGGTTAAATTCCACTGAATATGCGTGACAGACAGTGTTCAGGTATCGATGCTTTTTCTTCACAAATAGGGGCAGTGAATAAAATCTTCTGCTTCCAGTTTCCTTTAAGGACTCTATATGAACTAGTATTTTTAAAGTGTTTCTTGAATGGCTTTTTTCTCAGTTACGTTCAGAGGAGCGGGGCCCATTACAGGTCGCCACAAGTTTAGCTTTAAAAAAGTTCATATGTTACTGGAGTTATCAAATTGAGTTTGGCAGAACTCTGTATATATAGTTAATAATTGCTGGGATGCAGGTTGAATGATCGTTCTGAATGAAAGATAATCAAAACAAGAAATGCATTACAAATCATATTATAATCTGACGCGATAAATTACAGTTAGCCTATTTACTTATTAGCGTCGTCAATTAACAAATCAGGAAAACTTCCCGTGAGTTAAAAATAATTAAAAGCACATCTATCTATACAGAACTAAACTGTATTAAAGTTATAATTCTCTTTAACGTCTGCAAAATAAATTTACGCGTCAATTGTATTAGGAAATACTTTTAGCTGTAACATTAGTTTGCACTAGAACTTTGAAAATGGGTTTATTTAATAAGGTTAAATTTACACCACAATCCATTGAAATCAATAGAAATAACTCGACCAATGATCACTCGAAGCTAATGTATAAATTACCGTCTGCACAGAAAGAATACACTCCAATAGTCACGAAGGTAGATGAAATCCAGCAGGGATCCGACTATGCTAGTGCAACTAGGATTCTGTCAGAGCGAACGATAAAATGCAGTTTATCGGAGTTCTCTATTTATACTTCTCAAATGTAACTTGAATGGGGCGTGTTAAATTTTCGCACTTTTCTTGATCTTGAGCAAAATTCGGGGTACCTCGCCGATGTGTTAAACGTTGCGATTCCTACGTTTTCCCCGGTCTACCGATTTTCTTCCGTCTCAGGCTGCTCGCATAAGAGTGCGAAAATTTCCCGAGAAGCTAACTCTGTGAGCTGCAAGTCCCTGATTCTTTAGATCGCGGCCGCTCCACGTTGAATTCTGAAGATCAGCCTGTTCTTTGATGGTACCGCTGCATGCCGGTAAAAGTTACAACAGATGATCAGGGGTTCTAAAGTTATGAGATGCCAATATTCTGTTATCATCCATCGAGTCAGGGAAATTCATTTGTCATACTTAGACGTACGTCACAATCGTCCCCACTTTTGAGACATGGAAACTCGTTTTTATGTTTAATTTATGACAATGAAGCTGCCCTGATCGGTAGTTTTAGGGTGATTGGCATCGTCGATTTTCTCCTCTTCCTCCGTGGTCCAGTTTCTACTCAAGAAGTCAGCTCCGACATTCTGTTTTCCTGGAATATATTCCACTTTGAAGGAGTAAACACTCAATAGCAAGGCCCAACGCATTATCCTTGCGTTGAATTCCTTCTTGGCACCCAGGAAAGCTAGTGGAGCATGGTCTGTTTGCACCGTGAAAGAAGTACCATACAGAAACTCATGATGGCGTCTGATGCCATGAATCAGAGCGAGACATTCTCTTTCAACGACACTGTAGTTGCGTTCCGCTTTATTCAGTTTCCGACTGCCATAGGCAACTGGAAATAGCATGTTCAGGTCACTGTCATCGGCTTGCAGCAATGTTGACCCGATGCCCTGACCTGACGCGTCAACTCTCAGTATGAAAGGTTTCTTAAGGTCAGGTAACCTTAGGATGGGGTATGCCGACAACTGTCCTTTCAAAGTGCTATACGCGTGTTCGCACTTTTGATCCCATATATGACCTTATCAGGACAACCTTTCTTGGTGAGGTCAGTCAGAGGTGCTGTCAGTCCGTTGAAGTTCTGGATGTATTTCTGATAGTATGCACATAGCGATATGAAGGAACGTACGTCTTTCTTCGTTCGGGGTCTTTTTGTTGCCACAATTTTCTCCACGTTCTTCTTAATAGGCCAACTGCATCCGTGAGAAATAGTATGCCCCAGGAAGTCTAACTGTTCAAACCCGATGAGACATTTGCTAGGTCTGGCTGTGAGACCCGTTTCCTGTAGTCTCCTGAGGAGCATAGCAACCGTAGCAATATGTTCTTCATAGGTTTCCGATGCAATTAATATGTCATCTATGAAATTATGGATATGGGGACTTTGCAAAGGCTCTAGAAGCTTCCTCATCATCCTGGTGAACACTCCTGGTGCGTTATGCAAACCGAACGGCATCACATTAAATGTGTAATGTCCTTCGCTAGTGCTGAAAGCTAACAAAGGTTTAATTTCCTCCTTGACTGGTATTTGATAATAACCTTTACTGAGGTCAATCTTGGAGAAGATCTTTGCTTTGCTGAGCTTGGTGAACAACTCAGAAACAGTTTGGAGAGGTTCGGGCTGGAATTCCGTTACAGCGTTTAGCAACCTGTAATCAATGCACAGCCGAACTTCCTTATTGGGCTTCTGCAACAGCACTACACTCGAGCTGTAAGGAGATGTAGACTCACTGATAATTCCTGCCTGACGCAGCTTGTCTATTTCTCCGCGAAGTGCATCCGCTTTAGCGTACGGGATGGGATAAACTCTGGTTTGAACAGGGGTCTCGTTTGTTAATTTCATATCAAATTCAATGAGATTTGTTCGACCAGGTACATCCGTTAAGACTGCACTGTACTGTTTTAGTAGAGCCCTGGTTTCTGTTTGTTGTTCAGGTGAGAGATTGTCGCCGAACTTGACATCTTTAAAGGATTCTGTGGGTTGCAGTGGATACTCCATGCAACCATCATCATCTTCCTCGTCTTCCGTTGCTATGGCGACAGCCAGGAGATGCTCGGAGGATGGCACCGGTCTTTCCAAATATTTCTTTAGCAGATTTATGTGGAAGACCTTCTCCTTTCCTTTGATGGAGATCTTGTAATTGGTACGTGAGATCTTTTTAAGGACGGTAAACGGCCCTTGCCATCCGATGCGAAGTTTATTGCTTCCGGTTGGGAGTAGCAATAGGACTTTCTCCCCTGGTTGTAGTTCTCTCTCTTTTGCAGCTTTGTTGTATCTTTTAGTAATTTTAGCGCGGGCTTTCTTAAGGTTGGTAGTAGCTAGATCCCATCCTAGCTTTAGCCTTTCCTTAAGCTCAGATACATACTTGCTTGCAGAGACGACTGTCTCGTCAGCCTTTTCGTCTGTCAGGGACCGAAGTAAGGCTTCTAATGGCCCCTTTATAGGTCTGCCAAATAAAAGTGTAGCAGGCGGGAATCCCGTAGACGCTTGGGAACCTCTCGGTAGGCGAATAAGGCAGCCGATATATATAGGTCCCAGTCTTCCGGTTTCTCCTGACCCAGCTTACGTAACATGGTGGTGAGGCTGCCATTAAACCGTTCCACGAGCCCATTTCCGGCCGGATGGTAGGGACTTGTGTGGATATGTTTGGCCCTCAAGATCTTAAAGATCTCCTCCATTAACAGGCTACGGAATTGGGATCCATTGTCCGTCAAAACTTGTTGAGGGAATCGCAACCGTGTAAAAATTTGCACGAGGGCTTCTGCAACATGCTTGGAATCTATGCATGTTAGCGGTACAGCTTCGGCCCACATAGTGCAAGTGTCAACTAAGGTCAGGATGAACCTGTTCCTTCTTTTGGTCTTTTCCAGAGGACCAATAATGTCGACAGCAACCCGTTCAAATGGAGTCCCTACTATTGGCATTTGCCCCATAGGTACTGGGGGTGTCAAGTGCTTGGGTGCTACCCGTTGGCACTGGGCGCAGGATTTCACGTACCTGACAATGTCAGAGTTCATTCCTGGCCACCAATAGTGGGTTTTTTTTTCGCTGAATAGTGGCGTTTTGTCCCATATGTCCGCTAAAGGGAAGAGAGTGCCCCATCTCTAAGATCTAATTCCCCGTGTTCGGGTTTCCCGTTCTTCTCAATAAGGTAAATCGATGTCTCCTCGGTACTGCGTCGGTACTAGGAGCTGGTTATTCCCCGTGTTCGGGTTTCCCGTTCTACGATACAATACGCCATCCTTAGAAAAGATGTCTCCGTTGTGTCTGGGGTCCTTAGCCATGGGCAGTTTTTTAAAGCATCTAGCTCCAGATAAGTAGGGTCCTTTTGTTGCGCCTCCTTCAGTTCGTTCGGCAACAAATTTGGCGCAGGCTCCCTCTCCTTCTTGGCTTGCCCTCTTGTGGTTACCGCTGCCACAATCGGCTCCTTTGGTCTCCCCAATAAATAAACACATATCTACATCCCAGGATAACTGGGTAGATAGGATGACCTTTAATCCATAATGGCCGCTTTTATAACTCCTCTGACATTGGAAAAATCAGAGTGTATTTCTACCCGTGCGATAGGCAGCGTCCTGGGCGCATCACTCCTGAAAACACTCCACTAAGTTTGACGGTTTCCTCTGTCTCCTGACCTGGTTTGACTAGGTGTCTAGCAACAATACAACTAAAACTTAATCCAGTGTCAAAGAGACAAGTGGTTGAGGTACCATTCAAAATTACAGTTCCTCGAGTTGAGGGTCGGTCCCCCTCAGGTTGAGAATCACTGACATTGACTCTACCTTTCGAGGCTGTATGCAAACATCCAACGCGGTTTGGACCGGTTTGTTTGCCCTGATCAGACGTTCCTGGTGTAGGGGTCTTTCCTTTTCCTTGACCTTGGTGGCCGCGCTGCCACGTAGGCTTGGTGGGTTGATCAGAATTGTTGTTGGGGGGGTATCGGGTTTTGTAGAATTTCGATTTTTCCTGGGGAGGTCTCTGGGTATTATTTTCTCGTTGGTTATAATTCTGAGAGGAATTAGAGGAATAGGATGACTGCTCTAGATTTTGTTTACGAGATGGCTCATCTGTGGGTTTACGTTTAGTGCTGGGAAGTTCGGCCATTGCATTGGTATAGCGTTCGGCCTTATTGAGTATGTCCTCAAGCCTGACTGCGCCCTGTTCAGCCAAAAATCTACGGGTTTCGTTTGACATAGTTGCCTTTATCTGTTCCACAAGAACAAGTTCAAGTAGTCCCTCATATGTAAGAGGTAGGTCAGATAATTCAATGCACTTTGTCAGATAACCCGTGAGACGTGAAGAGAACTGGGGAAATGTTTCCGTGCTCTCTTTTTGGCTGTTTCTGAACAACTGCAGAAACTTTCGGGCAGTCATCTCAAACTGCTGTAGTAAGGCCTTCTTCAACATGTCGTAATCATGTTGATTCGGTCCCAGCTTTGTGTACACGTCATAAGCATTGCCTTTCAGTGACGTTGAAAGTTTGAGCGCCCAGCGGGTACTCTCTAACCCATAAAGATTCGCGAGTCTCTCGAATTTTTCTAGGTAGCTGTCAATTTTTTCGTTAGGGCTAGGAAAAGATTCTAAAGAAAACGACATAGCAGTTAATTGGGCAGACTGAGTGCTGGAGAGATCCATTGTTTGAGACTGGGGCGAAGACGGCTCTCCATTATTTGAAGTAGAGGCACTCCGACTCTCTAAAGCCTTGAGCGCTAATTCATGTTGTCTTTCCCTCTCTCTTTCTCTCTCTCTGCGGGCTTCCATTTCTGCCTCAATTTTCTTCTGTTCCAATTGACGATCGTCCGCTTCTTTCTTCCTAGCTTCTGCCCTCTCTTCTCTCTCTTTTTCTTCCTTCCTCTCAGCTTCTGCCCTTTGTTTCTCTTCCTTCCTCTCTGCTTCTGCTCTTTGTTGCTCCTCCTTCCTCTCTGCTTCTGCTCTTTGTTGCTCCGCGTCATATATTTGCAGTTCCTGGGTGATAAACAGATTCGCGGCTTCTGTGTCTAATCCTGAGTCTTTCGCTTCCTGTCTCAAAATGGATCTTATCCTAATTCTCTCAGCCATTGTCAAAGAACTGGATGCTTCTAAGACTAGAGAATAGTAAGATGAAACAAGAAGGGGAAAAACTCCAAGCCGCTACGAGAAAAACAAAGTAAAAAAATTTACTGAATGACCTCGTGTGTTAACTTATCGCCGCTATTATTGTCACTTAAGACTCGTAACGCAAGCAACTATGCCAATTAAATGGTAAGTTACACTAGAAAAGAATCTACTCTTACTAACAGTAGAGAAAAATTTATATTAAACAATTTAAAAGGAAAAAAAAATTTCCCAGAAAATGTTAATTCTCTAACAACAAACTCCGTCCCTGAAGACAATTTTTGAGATGAGACGTAGTTAACTTAATTTTAAAAAATCAGAACAATCCGTCTTTAGCTTAGCTCAACTCAAACGCTTCATAACCTTTAGTGATTGTAAAACAATCACGCAGTCCCAGCAATTATATAACCAAAATTTTCAATTCCCTCTGCCAGAGAATACAAATGTGACAATCTTTTATTATCACTAACTGCCTGTTCCTGTGGAAAAACAAACCTGTCTTAATTATTGTGTGGTTGGCCCAAAATACTGAACGGCTTGGTCTAGGGGAAGTAATACTTTTAAAGATTATACCCTACTTCACAAAGACAATCAACCACACTCTATTTTAACTAAGTTCAGAATCTCGAACGAGCTAACCATATATTGTCGTAATTTTTATCTGAGAGGGTGCTGATGAATATTGGTCCCTTTAGAGTGTAAAGTGATATTGAAGGCTCTGTGAGAATAAGGATTTAGGTGAATGAGGTAGTAGATTCACAAGCGCTGGGAAGGAGCAAGGACAGTCTCTTATTACGACAATATCTGTTTTCTCACAGACTACTCCTATCTCTCTTCTGCACAAACAATTGTGTCAGTTCCAGTCGCTCAGGCGCGCTCACCGATTTGGTGATTCTGTCGCTCAACGTACATGAATACAAACTACACAGATGGAAATGTTTGGAGTTTTAGGCCAACCGACAACCAACACAAATAAATATTCATACCTTTATTATCATAAAGGACTCACACATAATTGTACATTTACAGTCAAAAATCAAAAAGTTACAGAATACAAATATAACTAGGGAAGAGGGGCTTTTGAGGAGAAATATCCCATCCACCGTTTCCCGTTTATATCTACTAACAGACAAAACCCGGTCCCAAAGACAAGAAGGGGGGGGGGGTGATCAGAGATAGGCAATTTAACCCACTGGTAAATTTATTACTCTGAGGCAAGGGGTTACAGAAAGGGGGGGGGGGGTTAAATTCCACTGAATATGCGTGACAGACAGTGTTCAGGTATCGATGCTTTTTCTCCACAAATAGGGGCAGTGAATAAAATCTTCTGCTTCCAGTTTCCTTTAAGGACTCTATATGAACTAGTATTTTTAAAGTGTTTCTTGAATGGCTTTTTTCTCAGTTACGTTCAGAGGAGCGGGGCCCATTACAGGTCGCCACAAGTTTAGCTTTAAAAAAAGTTCATATGTTACTGGAGTTATCAAATTGAGTTTGGCAGAACTCTGTATATAGTTAATAATTGCTGGGATGCAGGTTGAATGATCGTTCTGAATGAAAGATAATCAAAACAAGAAATGCATTACAAATCATATTATAATCTGACGCGATAAATTACAGTTAGCCTATTTACTTATTAGCGTCGTCAATTAACAAATCAGGAAAACTTCCCGTGAGTTAAAAATAATTAAAAGCACATCTATCTATACAGAACTAAACTGTATTAAAGTTATAATTCTCTTTAACGTCTGCAAAATAAATTTACGCGTCAATTGTATTAGGAAATACTTTTAGCTGTAACATTAGTTTGCACTAGAACTTTGAAAATGGGTTTATTTAATAAGGTTAAATTTACACCACAATCCATTGAAATCAATAGAAATAACTCGACCAATGATCACTCGAAGCTAATGTATAAATTACCGTCTGCACAGAAAGAATACACTCCAATAGTCACGAAGGTAGATGAAATCCAGCAGGGATCCGACTATGCTAGTGCAACTAGGATTCTGTCAGAGCGAACGATAAAATGCAGTTTATCGGAGTTCTCTATTTATACTTCTCGAATGTAACTTGAATGGGGCGTGTTAAATTTTCGCACCTTTCTTGATCTTGAGCAAAATTCGGGGTACCTCGCCGATGTGTTAAACGTTGCGATTCCTACGTTTTCCCCGGTCTACCGATTTTCTTCCGTCTCAGGCTGCTCGCATAAGAGTGCGAAAATTTCCCGAGAAGCTAACTCTGTGAGCTGCAAGTCCCTGATTCTTTAGATCGCGGCCGCTCCACGTTGAATTCTGAAGATCAGCCTGTTCTTTGATGGTACCGCTGCATGCCGGTAAAAGTTACAACAGATGATCAGGGGTTCTAAAGTTATGAGATGCCAATATTCTGTTATCATCCATCGAGTCAGGGAAATTCATTTGTCATACTTAGACGTACGTCACAGTTACTGTAGCTTGGGTATCATTTCTGATTAAGGTCATGATGCCTTGGCACTTCAGGCATTCACATTTGTACTGTGTATAACCCGTGATGTTAATTTGTCTCCGTGGGAGTATTGTTTCCTGGAGAAGGGCTACTTGTACTTGATGTTCGTGTAGTATTTTTGTAAGCTCAATTGTCTTGTTCTGTAGTCCAACTATATTTAGCTGTAAAATGTTAAGGTTCCCTTCGATGACTTTTCACAAGGAGTAGGGGATTTATCTCTCTTGCGCGGGCCTTGGTAACCGAGGCGACGCCCGAGCTCGTATGGAATATGTTGTTTGACTGGCATTGGAGGTATTGGGTGTTTGCTGCAGACATCTCCCTCCCAAAGAATGCAATGGGTATGTCTTCCTCCATGAGTATTGGGTTGGTTTGCTTGGCCACTCACCTTTTTGGCTCTAAAGATCACTTTGCTTTGGGGGTTCAGGTGGGGTTCACAGAGATGCATTCCCCGCTAGTCACAAGCGCTCACGATGCAGGCCTCATTTCTTCGTTCTGTGGCTGAGCTTTTGCTGTGGCTGTGTCACGTCCTGCATCCTATGCCTTCACGATTTTCCCCAGCACAGTGGTTATAAATTCCCATTGAGTTTTAGTGGCTTTGCTTCCCGTGTCTCAGGAGTTGGACAAAATCTGACGATGGGTGCAATGTCAGGTCGCACGGCACTCTTGCTGCAGCTGGGACGTTGGGCAGGGCCCGGATCCCTTCTAAGTAAAGACCTATATTTTACCATCACCACTTCAGGATCCTTGGTGAGGTTATCGAGGATTGGATAGAGAAAGCTTGGTAGGCAAGTAGAGAAGAGAGAAAGTAGCATTTAACCCATGAGTGGGGTTTGGGTTGGTGTTGGCCAGAGCATGGTCCACTCGCTGGTGGGTATTGCGCCTGCACCTTAAGAGGGGTCCCAAACAACTCCCGACCCAGTTATACCGCCAGGCACTCGGTCGCCCCCATAGCAAACTCTGTGAGAACGGGGTCACCTCGTGAAGGTGCTGCTATGGACACGTTTGTGCAGGAGAGGCCATATGCCAGAAGCTTACTACAAGACAGTAGCTTCCGCGGCGATCACTGCACCTGGATATGAAAGGCTATGTGTTCGCTTCAACATCCATTGATGTAGGTGGGACGTCGTGGCCCGAACCCTACATAGACCCCGTTTGACAGAAGTAGAATAAGTCTAGCAAGAGATAGAGGTTATAGGATAATGAACATAAGTCCAGAAATTGTTCAGAGGATGTGTTAACGCTAGACAGTAACTGCATAAGATAAAACTGATTCTGTGGTTTGACAGAAGTAGAATAAGTCTAGCAAGATATAGCGGTTATAGGATAATGAACATAAGTCCAGAAATTGTTCAGAGGATGTGTTAGCGCGAGACAGTAACTGCATAAGATAATGAAGAAGCCTTGTGTAGACTATGAGAGTATTAGCGCTAGACAGTAACTGTATAAGATAACGAAGAAGCCTTGTGTAGACTATGAGAGTATTAGCGCTAGACAGTAACTGTATAAGATAATGAAGAAGCCTTGTGTAGACTATGAGAGTATTAGCGCTTGACAGTAACTGTATAAGATAATGAAGAAGCCTTGTGTAGACTATGAGAGTAGTGAATGTATTTCAGGAGATATTCAGCGATTTGATTGTAAGTATGATTTTGAACTTATTATGTATACAAGTAAGAGATTTACAGGAGAAGTAACGCAGATGTACCAAGTCGACATGTCAAAAATATATGTTGAGAACTTTGTGGACTGAGCAACAAAAGAGCAAAGTTAGAGGTGAAGGATAACCACCTTTGTCATGGTGAGTTCACGACAAGTAAACTAATGAGCTGTCTTCAGAGAATAGTTACGACAAGTAAACGATTTGAAGAGTCGACTTTTGTAAGAACTGTTCACACGCCCTCGTACGTAGGTATATGCTTAGATGACATGGTACTTGTATGTGGTTTAAGCTAACCTTTCAGCGATAGTAACTGAGCCCTACAGAGGTTAGAAAGAAATAAAGGCAGGAATATAATAAGATGGGAGTGAGGAGATGGAGTATAAAGGTATTTAAGTGAACAGGAGTAAAGTTGATCGAACTAAACAAGATACAGGAGGACGATGCATATACATGAGATATAGAGCTTTTATATATGAAGCCAACATGAGATAAACGTATGCAAGCTCTGGGATGAATTATTTGTCTAGCTGATAAAGATATATATACATATTTATGTAAATAAATGTTTTGATGGATACAGCAGATGTTTGAGTCCGTCTGTGAGCGTTGATGTATGTGGCCAGCAAATAATAATAATAACAAACTACCACTATACGAATGTCAGTAGAAACAGAAAAGAAGGAACCGAACGAGTCGTGGGTTAAAGAAAAGAGAGAAAATATGTTCATCCAGGAATCTACACCTCTGGCGGAGATGGCCAGTACACAAGTACACTCTTAACCCACTTGGAAGATAAACAAAAAGAGATTTTGTGACTGGAGTAATATTACTAGGCCTGCCATCATGCCACCTAGTGAATACCACGGTTACATGACACACTAATTGATGCCGTAACAAGTCCTCGGTCACCTGTGACACTTTGATAGAAAACTAAGCTCTGCATCACGGACAAGCACATTCTGTCTGCTGCCAGCATGTGCTAATATAATGCGTTCACCTTTGCTGCTGGGAATTTTCCTTCTATGGTCTCCGTCAACAGATTGCCATTTTTTCTCGTTCGTATGATGAGCATTCACCCAAGATTCGTCCAAATACACTATATCATAGCCGTCTTGCCTTCTCTCACGAATCTGCCAAAGGTATTTGCTTCGAGCTGCAACCAGATGTGGTTTTTAACATAAAAAATTCCTTCCGCCAGACGTTTTTTCTGAAAGTGAAGCCGACACTTCTGACAAGTTGCCAAAGAATTGTTTTTGAGACGTTAATATCGCATTCTGCTTGCAGCCGACTTTTCAGCATGCGGAGAGTAACAAATTGATTGGCATTAAACATCTTCAAAATCGAACGTCTAATGACATCCTTGTCAAAATCATCAATTTGTTTCTTCCTTCCTTGCTTAACCGCAGCCTCTGTACAATCACCGTCCTGTTGTATCCAACGTCGAAAAGATCTTCTATCCATACCCAGGGCCTTTCGTGTTCTCCTACCTGGTTCTTGGATGTCGTGGTATAAACAACCCATCTTAGCCTCTCTTTACAGTATAACAATTACCTTCTGCAAAGTGATAAATTTGCATTTCAGATTCATTGCGCTTTTCATAATTATGCAGTTTAGTTTATTAATATATTATACGCTGGTGTCGTTTTGTTTCGTTGCAGCCAACTCATTGCAATTAGCATACGCCGCTGAAATAATTACTCGCGACTGTGTGCAATAGGTGCGCACTGGTGCGGACATGTAGTCACTACACTAATTCAAACAAAAAAATATTGAATAGCACATTTCATCGCTTGTGCTGTGCTGCAACAAAAATTAAGTGCGCATTTTTTGAACGGATCTTGTAACTTTCCTGTAGAACTAATAAAAATTAACCCAAACAACGGTAAGAGTTTTTTTTATATAACTTAAAGAAGAAAATTCGAACATGAGTTTTGTAAGGGCAAAAAATATATTAATAACTGCATTGATATCAGTAGGGCACACCTGGCAAAGGGGCGACCGACCCCAACCAGGCGCGTCCACGGGTGGCGGATAGTGGAACGACCTCCAGATATGGTGTGTCAGCTGCGAATTAAGTCAGTATTGCTGGACGAATAAGCAGTCGCGGACCAAACGGCGATGTCCTCCTAGCAGGACGGGGAGGGGTAACAGGTGGCACTGATACACCCACTGAAATCCCCCATATGTCCTATGATGGGTGCATCAAGCGATTAAGAGCCGCTATAAGCTCTAGCCACGGGGAAGGTAAACCTCGGTAAACAAACCAACCTGCTGCCTTGCAGCTACCACCGGGAGATGGAAAGGCTATGGGAGACAACCCTGAACAACAAACACAACCCGGCCTGCCGAAGACGGAGTGTGTTAGCTACGGCGCAGACACCGGGAAAAATTAGGACACACACGCTTTTGCAGTAGGGAGTCATGCGACAATCTAGACTTACGTCATGGCGTCGCTCCTATCAGCTACAACCGGGGAGGAGCGGAGCCGGGCCCCTAGCCTCGAAAGGGCCCACCCAAGCAACCGGTGCCTTTGCCAACCAAATGGTCGGGGGAAGGCAAAGTAGAGCAACTGACCAACCAACCCACTGCTTTACAGTGGCTCAATGGAATGCAGAAGGAGTGAGGAACAAGAAACCGGAGTTACAAGAATTCCTCAGGGAAAATAACATTGATATAATCTGCATTCAAGAAACTCACCTAAAAGATACCCAACGATTCTTCATACGTGGATACGAAACCTTCCGCCAAGACAGGTCAAAAAGAACTAAGGGAGGAATCCTCACGCTGATTAAAACCTCAATCCCAGCAGTAGAGATACACAAATCTGGTGAGGACGAACTTGAATACATAACAGTCCAACTACTGCTGCCCAGTGGAGACTTAATGATCAAAAACTGCTACAGCCCTCCAACCACAACTCTGGAGCTACACAAAGTGAAGCTTGCAGCATCAAGACACCTCATTATGGGCGACTTCAACAGCCACTCACCCAGCTGGGGCTATGAAGCAACAGATCTGAGAGGAGAAGAGGTGGAAGATTGGATGTTAGAGAATAAACTAATTCTAATAAACCAACCAGAGGATAAGCCCACCTTCTATTCCAGAGTATGGAAAACAACGAGCACACCAGATCTTGCTATGGCTACAGATGACATACATCGACTCACTATTAGAACAGCAAATAACCAACTGGGGGGAAGTGACCATGAACCAGTCACATTACAGATGTCTGAGGTAAGAAGTGCAGGACAAATTAATATGTCTCCTAGCTGGAATTTCAAAAAAGCAAACTGGGGATTTTTTAAAGAACAAGCCGACAATTTCTGTCAGAACATTGCCCACTCAAATAACATCAATAAAAACATCTCCATCATCAGTGAGGCAATCATCCAAGCAGCAAAGAATTCAATTCCACGAGGTAAACGACGAGACTACAAACCATACTGGAGTGACAATCTTGGAAAACTCCATAGTAACTTAAATAAAGCACGGGAAACTATGGAGCAAAGTCCCACATTAGAGAAAACCCAGAGACACAACAGCATAAAACAAGCTTTTAATGAAAAAAAGAAAGCTGAAATCCAAAGGAGCTGGCACCAGAAGACCAGCAGTCTCAACATGGAAAAGGACTCGAGCAAGCTGTGGAATCTGACAAGAGTACTAAATGAAGAAACAACAACCAGCTACTGCAAGACTGTCATCAAGGAAAACGGAAAAAAACCACACAGGAAAGATGGCAGCAAACATCCTGGCAGATTTCTACAAGGAAGAAAGCACCACATCACTTCCACATGCACGTATCCAAGAAGTACGTAAGGAAGTAAAAGAAAAACTGAAGCACCAAAACCCAGATACCTGCATGAAGTCATCCCTTACTTTGAGAGAACTAAATGCTGTCATAACAAAACTAAAGAACACGAAAGCTCCAGGAAAAGATGGTATCACAAATGATATGATCAAGAACCTTGGACCTGTAGCCAGGCACAAGTTCCTCCTAATCTTCAATCAATCATGGAGTACTGGAAAATTCCCAGATCGATGGCGAGAAGCAATCATTGTTCCCATCAGAAAGAAACAAAAGGAGAAAACAAGCAAGTCTAGCTGCCGACCAGTTAGCCTTCTAAGCTGTCTGGGTAAGGTAATGGAAAGAATGGTGAACTCAAGATTAATGAAACATCTGGAAAAAACCATCTGCTTGATAACACACAGTCAGCATTCAGGAAAAACCGCAGCACTGAAGACCAGCTGGTATATCTAGCACAGGAAATAGAAAATGCCTTTCAGGAGAAAAAGAAAGTTCTAGCTGTTTTTGTAGACTTGACAAAAGCCTTTGATAAGGTATGGAAAGAAGGACTCCTCCTTAAGATGCTCAACAACAAAATTGAAGGGAGAATGTTCAGCTGGATACGGGACTTTCTCCGATACCGCACAGCAAGAGTAAAACTTGACGGGAATCTGAGCCATCGAGTCACTCTTCAAGAAGGTGTGCCACAAGGAGGAGTTATCTCCCCCACACTTTTTATCATATATATAAATGATATTGCAGAGAAACTGTCCGGGAATATCTCCAGGGCTCTTCATGCTGACGATTTTGCTGTCTGGTGTGCTGCTGAACATTTGCCTACTGCAAAGTTCAGGATGCAAGCAGCGCTAAATACCATCGGTAAATGGGCATCAGAGTGGGGAGTACAGATAAACCTCTCAAAGACAGTAGCAACCTGCTTCTCTCTGTCAAATCGCCAAGAAACGATCAAACTGCAACTAAATGGAAGTGAGCTTCCAATCGAGGAAAATCCAACATACCTGGGAGTCAAGTTGGATAAGAGACTCACCTGGAAGCCGCACATAAATGCAGTAGAACAGAGAGCAATAAGAAAGCTCTCTATTATGAAGAAACTGGCTGGCACAAGTTGGGGGGCAAATACCAACATACAAAAAAAAAGTATATACAGGCACAGTCAGGCCTGTACTTGAATATGGCATGTCAGCCTGGGCCACGGCATCTAAAACCAACACAGAACGTCTAGGGAAAGTACAAAATTCAGGCCTTAGATTAATCACTGGAGGGATGAAGACTTCTCCAATCCAGACAATGGAGAGATACACCAACATCCGCTCTCTGAATGACAGACGTGGGGAAAAGGTATTCACTCACAGTGAGAAGCTTCTACGAATGCCAAGTCATCCAATGCATGCCAAACTCCATAGCTTGACAAAGAACAGGCTGAAAAGAACCAGCTTCATAAACATCTCCAAACATCTGCATCGATGCCATGAAGACCTCCTCCCAAAACAACCTACTGAGATTGAAATGTTAATTGACTATGAGGAGCCAGACGACTGCCATGGAAATATATCTATCTTCACAGAAGTCCCTGAAATAAAAAAAGAAAGGCCACCAGACCCCTCAACAATTAAAATCTTCACCGACTGCAGATCATTACTGGAATCAATACAAAACACCAGAAATGATAACATGATGAATGAGATCAGATCTGAGCTTAACATCATCCAAAGGTCATCAACCATTGCCCTTCAGTGGTTACCCTCCCATTGTGGAATTGCTGGTAATGAGAAAGCAGATGCTCTATCAAGAAGTGGCAGTAAAATGGAACAATACAGCCATCCATTGCCGTATCGGGAAGCAAAAACCATAATCCACAACAAGTACAAAAATCAGTGGAAGGAGGAAGGGGATATATACAGCAGAGATGACCCAATACACCATCTAAACAGATACCAACAGACCACAATGTTCCGCTTGAGAACCGGCCACTGCAGATTACTAGGACATCTCTATCGCCTCAAGATATCCTACACAAATGAATGCCCATGCGGAACAGGAATCCAGACCCCAGAACACATTCTCCAGAACTGTCCAACCCACGATGAACCGCGACGTGCGACCTGGCCAATGGGGTGCTGAGCTCCAGCAGAAGCTATGGGGCTGCCGCGCCGACCTGGTAAAGACTTTGGACTTTGTCCTGGCGACAGGCCTGCAGATTTAGCATGACTACAAACTGAACGCAGAAGAAGTAGGGCACGTAGCAAATTTCAATAACATCCGTCAACGGGGTTACAAAGTTAAAACGTTCAATGTGTGGGCACGAATTTCCGAACGGACAATAGAAACAGAGGTGAAAATGTTGAGGAAAACATGGAAAGAACTTGAGCGGATGGCACAGGACAGGAAGACTTGGCATGTGTTTGTTGAAGGCCTATGCTCCTTGGGGAGCTAAAGGGTATTGATTGAAGATCTTTGATCTGAACCCTTCAACTGTCAAGTGCATGTGTACCGTGGTGTCATGGCTATTCTGAGAATTTTGACTAGTTCCAATAAAATACCAGAAACAAATAGAAAATGAAGTAAGAGGTCCATGTAAGAATATACGAGTATTTAATCTCAATGTTCTACTCATCGTAGATAAGCTAACACTTTGCGTGCAGCTCCCATTCTTAGTATCTTTATATCTCTTAAAGCATGACCAGAACTGAGCCAACAGATTTTATAATATAACTAAAAACGTGTTTAAAAAGTAAAATGGGAATAACTCCGTAAATAAAGTGCTTTTAAACAAATGTGCAATTTTAAACAGTTAAATCATTTTTGAACATAACTTTATTAATAACCAAATTGTTATGTCAGATAAACAATAAATGTTTTAACTTATCAAAATATAATTTAAACAAACTTGAATTTTACTGAACGGGGGTGACTACAGTTGCAAACTCTGAAAGTGAATTGGTATTCCTCTTTCAAACTGTGCAAAAACATATAGGATTGCCAGTCGTCAATCCTATCGCTAGACCAGGAAAAAGCCTTTGACAGAATATCCCACTCATACCTCCATAAAACTTTACTACACTGCAACATTGGTGAATACTTTAGAAAGTGGATTGAAATTATATACACAAAACCTGAAAGCAAGGTTTTGGTAAATCATTCATTTACTGGGGCTTTTGGGCTGACAAGATCTGTTAGGCAAGGATGTCCACTTTCTCCTCTACTCTATGTACTCGCTCTAGAACCACTGCTAGAGAAAATTAGACAAGACAGTAACATCAGAGGCATTTTTATTCAAGGTAAAGGGGAACAAAAGCTGCTTGCCTACGCAGACAATACCACCTTCTTTCCTCCCAATGATAGGTCTATACAAAATATTCTAGACACTTTCACGCTTTTTGGTAAAGGTAGTGGGTCAAAATTAAACGTCCAAAAGTCTACAATTATGGGTATAGGCAGATGGAAAAACAAAGCAGATTTTCCCTTTGATTTAACGTCAACAACAAACATGAAACTGTACTGTATATACTTCCCATCTCACCCGAACCGCACACACAAAATCACATGGCAGAAATTAGTTGCATATACCACAGACACACTTCACCGCTAAAAATACAAAAATACAACCATTTTTTCCAGAAGTGCTATAGTGAACTGCTTTATTATTCCAAAAATAATTTACATTGCTACAGTCTTTGACCCTCCACAACATACGGTGACAGAGATAAACAAGGAGATTAGGCGTTTTGTTTTTGGACACACTTTATTTAGCATTAAACATCAAACACTCATGCAAGAGAAAAGATTCGGGGGAGTTGGCCTCCAGGATATAGGGACAAAAATAAAGGCACTTCGAATCAGACATGTAGGAAATATAATAAGAGACCCAGAACGACACACATTAACCCATTACTACGTAGGGCTTAGACTTGCTAGACTGAGGCCAATAAAGAACAATGTCCCACACCATTACGGCACATTACCACACTTTTACAGGGCATGCATACAAGCCATCAGAGGACACGACATTTTAATTAACCAGAAAACAAACAAAATTTACAAACACTTAGTCAGGTTACAAGCACCACCTTTACACCTAAGATTTAAAAGAGGTTCCAATTACTTTATAACAGATTACACTGAGATTTTCACCGATCTTCACAACAAAAGCATCGCATCAAAAGCCAGAGAAGTCACATATCGACTTTTATATAACATGACACCAGCCACAGAAAGAGCAGCACACAGATTAAAACGAAAATCACGATGCAAGATGTGCCAGGCAAATGTACAAGAAAGTGAGGAACACATTTTCTATAAATGTAGTACAATTATACCAGCACAGAGAATCTTACAAGACATACTGGACACACATACGAAAACAAAAACAGACATTTTCAAAGCGATTATGCTTAATTGTCGTAATTTTTACCGGGTTCTGATGGATATTGGTCCCTTTAGAGTGTAGAGTGATATTGAAGGCTCTGTGAGAATAAGGATTTAGGAGAATGAGGTAGTAGATTCACAAGCGCTGGGAAGAGCAAGGACAGTCTCTTATTACGACAATATCTGTTTCTCACAGACTACTCCTATCTCTCTTCTGAACAAACAGTTGTTTGTCAGTTCCAGTCGCTCATGCGCACACACCGATTTGGTGATTCTGACGCACAAAGTAAATGAATACACACTACGATAACAAAATATGGGAAATGTTTGGAGTTTTGGGCCAGCCGACAACCAATACAAATAAAGTTTAATACCTTTATTATCATAAATCAGTCACAAATAATTATACATTTACAGTCAAAAATCAAAGATTACCGAATACAAGGATGACAAGGGAAGAGGAGTTTTTGAGGAGAAATATCCCATCCACCGTTTCCCGTTTGTATTTACTAACAGACAAGACCCGGTCCAAAAGACAAGAAAGGGGGGGGGGGTGATCAGAGATGGGCAATTTAACCAACTGGTAAATTTATTACTCTGAGGCAAGGGGTTACAGAAAGGGGGGTGGGTGTAGAGGAAAAGCTAGGGTTCTCAAATGTCTCCCTTTAATCAACAAATTTTACGGGAGAGGGGAATGAACCCAGTTACACAATCCCGCTAGGAGAAGTCCCGTACAAGGAATATAATGCACCTTAATACTAGGTCGAACTAATTAAAAGGGTAAAGAAAAGATTAAATCTCCTTTCATTCAAAAAAACACACTAGGGCTGGCCATCCCACAGACACACACGCAGACTTACTAAAATGGTGAATTCTGGCACTCTAGGAATTATTTACCACAGCAGCTAATACCGTGGAATAATAGACTGGTCTTCTTATTTCTTCCGTGTCAGGCCCCAGATTTAACGAGGTAACAAATAGTCTCAAAAAATCGGCAGACGGTGAAGCGTAAAGGCTACTGTTGGTTTAGATAAAGTTCCTAATGAATGGCACAGGCACTTGGCTAGGCGTGAGGTATGGTGTGGTTCTTAAAATTGGCACAGCTGGTGGAGATAACTTTCTTTTTCCGTACTGTCACAAGTTACAAAAACTTCTTAACTGAGGTCAAGTTCTTTCTTCGGGGGTGTTTAAAATCACTGTAAACATATTAAATCCCCTGAACAATAAAACATATACATTTCAAATCCCTATTAGATTTAACATTATACTACCAAAAATCTATAAATTAAACGTTCAACCCAAACCCTTCAATTATAATCAACACTTCCCCTCATTATCCACCCTCATAACCCAAATGAAACATAAACTTCCACTAAACATACCACTACACAAAACCCTATAAACTCTCTACCCAAACCACACCCTTTATCTAACCCCCACCAAACCCCCTCCCACCTAACCCTCCCAACTCCCCCTATCAAAAACCCTAACTACTCCCCCAACCAAACCTTACCCCCATACAACATAACCAAAATTCTACCCAAAACTAATATCCCACTCACAAATTCCCATTAAACAAACCAACTTAACCCCAAACCCCCAACACACCTATTCCCACCCCATCCCACCCACTACCCCATCACCACCCTCTCACCATAAACCAAACCTAATATCATCCCTCAACCCCACCCATACCCCCTACTCATCCACACTCTTCCACCTCCAATTCTCACCTCACTTACCCCACTTAAACATACCTCCCTCCCCTCACCCAATCCTAAAACTTCATTACAAACAAAACACCACACCCCCCCCCATCCATACAACCATCTCTATAATTCAAAACCCCCAAACAATCATATCATCTCAACATCCTCTTACAACTCCTAATATAACCCTCATATTAAACCACCTAAACCCTTAACCTAACAACAACTACACTTATCACTCAATCTTTATCTCACCAATAACTCTACA